>VMED01000046.1:0-248262 GCA_008658365.1 Alca torda | reverse complement strand
CCAGGTAGCAGACCCAGACTGCTCCGGGGAAGCTTCCCGAGATGTTTTTGTCTTTTGAGGGAAAACTCCCTCCTCCGAGGTCCACCCGAGACTCCTCCCAGGCATCTCCCAGAGTCTTTTAATCTCTGGTTTAGGGACCTGAGATCCCAGGTAGCAACCCCAGACTCCTCCAGGGAAGCTTCCCAAGATGTTTTTGTCGTTTGGGGGAATAATGTCTCCTCCAGAATCCACCTGAGATTCCTCCCAGGCATCTCCCAGAGTCTTTTAATCTCTGTTTTAGGGAGCTGAGATCCCGGGTAGCAGACCAGACTCCTCCAGGGAAGCTTCCTGAGATGTTTCTTCGCTTTTAGGAAAATGCTCTCCTCCGGGATCCACCCGAGGCTCCTCCCAGGCAGGTCCTGAATTGCTTTGACGCCTGTCTTAGGGATCCGAGATCCCGGGTAGCAGCCCCAGACTCCTCCAGGGAAGCTTCCCGAGATGTTTTTGTCTTTTGAGGGAAAACTCTCTCCTCCGGGATCCCCCCGAGACTCCTCCCAGTCATTTCCCGAAGTGTTCTCACCTCTCATTTACTGACCTGAAATACTGTATATCTCCCCCAGGCTCTTCCAGAAATTCTTCCCAAGATGTTTTTTCTCTTTACAGAAAGATCGCTCTTCTGGCATCCACCTGAGACTCCTCCCCGGCATCTCCTGAATTGCTTTGGTTCCTGTCTTATGGAGCTGAGATCCCAGGTAGCCAGACCCAGACTGCTCCGGGGAAGCTTCCCGAGATGTTTTTGTCTTTTGAGGGAAAACTCCCTCCTCCTAGGTCCACCCGAGATTCCTCCCAGGCATCTCCCAGAGTCTTTTTATCTCTGGTTTAAGGAGCTGAGATCCCAGGTAGCAACCCCAGACTCCTCCGGGGAAGCTTCCTGATATGTTTCTCCGTTTTTAGGAAAATGCTCTCCTCCGGGATCCAACCGAGGCTCCTCCCAGGCATCTCCTGAATTGCTTTGACCCCTGTCTTAGGGAGCCGAGATCCCGGGTAGCAGCCCCAGACTCCTCCAGGGAAGCTTCCCGAGATGTTTTTGTCTTTTGAGGGAAAACTCTCTCCTCCGGGATCCCCCCGAGACTCCTCCCAGTCATCTCCCGAAGTGTTCTCACCTCTCATTTACTGACCTGAAATACTGTATATCTCCCCCAGGCTCTTCCAGAAATTCTTCCCAAGATGTTTTTTCTCTTTACAGAAAGATCGCTCTTCTGGCATCCACGTGAGACTCCTCCCAGGCATCTCCTGAAGTGCTTTGATTCCTGTCTTATGGAGCTCAGATCCCAGGTAGCAGACCCAGACTGCTCCGGGAAAGCTTCCCAAGATGTCTCTGTCTTTTGAGGGAAAACTCCCTCCTCCGAGGTCCACCCGAGACTCGTCCCAGGCATCTCCCAGAGACTTTTGACCTCTGCTTTAGGGCCCTGAGATCCTGGGTAGCAACCCCAGACTCCTCCAGGGAATCATCCCGAGATGTTTTTGTCTTTTGAGGGAAAACTCCCTCCTCCGGGATCCCCCCGAGACTCCTCCCAGGCATCTCCCAGAGTCTTTTTATCTCTGGTTTAAGGAGCTGAGATCCCAGGTAGCAACCCCAGACTCCTCCGGGGAAGCTTCCTGATATGTTTCTCCGTTTTTAGGAAAATGCTGTCCTCCGCGATCCACGCGAGACTCCTCCCAGGCATCTCCTGAATTGCTTTGACTCCTGCCTTATGGAGCCAAGATCCCAGGTAGCAACCCCAGACTCCTCCAGGGAAGCTTCCCAAGATGTTTTTGTCTTTTGGGGGAATAATGTGTCCTCCAGAATCCACCTGAGATTCCTCCCAGGCATCTCCCAGAGTCTTTTAATCTCTGTTTTAAGGACCTGAGATCCCGGGTAGCAGCCCCAGACTCCTCCGGGGAAGCTTCCCGAGACGTTTCCTCTTTTGTAGGTAAATGCTGTCCTCCGGGATCACCCTGAGATTCCTCCCAGGCGTCTCCTGAAGTCTTTTAATCTCTGGTTTAGGGCCATGACATCTCAGGTAGCAGCCCCAGACTCCTCCAGGGAAGCTTCCTGAGATGTTTCTTCGTTTTTAGGAAAATGCTCTCCTCCGGGATCCACACGAGGCTCCTCCCAGGCAGGTCCTGAATTGCTTTGACGCCTCTCTTAGGGAGCCGAGATCCCGGGTAGCAGCCCCAGACTCCTCCAGGGAAGCTTCCCGAGATGTTTTTGTCTTTTGAGGGAAAACTCTCTCCTCCGGGATCCACCTGAGACTCCTCCCAATCATCTCCCGAAGTGTTCTCACCTCTCATTTACTGACCTGAAATACTGTATATCTCCCCCAGGCTCTTCCAGAAATTCTTCCCAAGATGTTTTTTCTCTTTACAGAAAGATCGCTCTTCTGGCATCCACCTGAGACTCCTCCCAGGCATCTCCTGAATTGCTTTGACTCCTGCCTTATGGAGCCGAGATCCCAGGTAGCAACCCCAGACTCCTCCAGGGAAGCTTCCCAAGATGTTTTTGTCTTTTGGGGGAATAATGTGTCCTCCAGAATCCACCTGAGATTCCTCCCAGGCATCTCCCAGAGTCTTTTAATCTCTGTTTTAGGGAGCTGAGATCCCGGGTAGCAGACCAGACTCCTCCAGGGAAGCTTCCTGAGATGTTTCTTGGCTTTTAGGAAAATGCTCTCCTCCGGGATCCACCCGAGGCTCCTCCCAGGCAGGTCCTGAATTGCTTTGACGCCTCTCTTAGGGATCCGAGATCCCGGGTAGCAGCCCCAGACTCCTCCAGGGAAGCTTCCCGAGATGTTTTTGTCTTTTGAGGGAAAACTCTCTCCTCCGGAATCCACCGAGACTCCTCCCAGTCATCTCCCGAAGTGTTCTCACCTCTCATTTACTGACCTGAAATACTGTATATCTCCCCCAGGCTCTTCCAGAAATTCTTCCCAAGATGTTTTTTCTCTTTACAGAAAGATTGCTCTTCTGGCATCCACGTGAGACTCCTCCCAGGCATCTCCTGAATTGCTTTGATTCCTGTCTTATGGAGCTGAGATCCCAGGTAGCAGACCCAGACTGCTCCGGGGAAGCTTCCCGAGATGTTTTTGTCTTTTGAGGGAAAACTCCCTCCTCCGAGGTCCACCCGAGACTCCTCCCAGGCATCTCCCAGAGTCTTTTTATCTCTGGTTTAAGGAGCTGAGATCCCAGGTAGCAGCCCCAGAGTCCTCCGGGGAAGCTTCCTGATATGTTTCTCCGTTTTTAGGAAAATGCTGTCCTCCACGATCCACGCGAGACTCCTCCCAGGCATCTCCTGAATTGCTTTGACTCCTGCCTTATGGAGCCAAGATCCCAGGTAGCAACCCCAGACTCCTCCAGGGAAGCTTCCCAAGATGTTTTTGTCTTTTGGGGGAATAATGTGTCCTCCAGAATCCACCTGAGATTCCTCCCAGGCATCTCCCAGAGTCTTTTAATCTCTGTTTTAGGGACCTGAGATCCCGGGTAGCAGCCCCAGACTCCTCCGGGGAAGCTTCCTGAGATGTTTCTTCATTTTTAGGAAAATGCTCTCCTCCGGGATCCACCCGAGGCTCCTCCCAGGCATCTCCTGAATTGCTTTGACGCCTCTCTTAGGGAGCTGAGATCCCGGGTAGCAGCCCCAGACTCCTCCAGGGAAGCTTCCCGAGATGTTTTTGTCTTTTGAGGGAAAACTCTCTCCTCCGGGATCCACCTGAGACTCCTCCCAGTCATCTCCCGAAGTGTTCTCACCTCTCATTTACTGACCTGAAATACTGTATATCTCCCGCAGGCTCTTCCAGAAATTCTTCCCAAGATGTTTTTTCTCTTTACAGAAAGATCGCTCTTCTGGCATCCACCTGAGACTCCTCCCAGGCATCTCCTGAATTGCTTTGATTCCTGTCTTATGGAGCTCAGATCCCAGGTAGCAGACCCAGACTGCTCCGGGAAAGCTTCCCAAGATGTCTCTGTCTTTTGAGGGAAAACTCCCTCCTCCGAGGTCCACCCGAGACTCGTCCCAGGCATCTCCCAGAGACTTTTGACCTCTGCTTTAGGGCCCTGAGATCCTGGGTAGCAGCCCCAGACTCCTCCAGGGAATCATCCCGAGATGTTTTTGTCTTTTGAGGGAAAACTCCCTCCTCCGGGATCCCCCCGAGACTCCTCCCAGGCATCTCCCAGAGTCTTTTAATCTCTGGTTTAAGGAGCTGAGATCCCAGGTAGCAACCCCAGACTCCTCCGGGGAAGCTTCCTGATATGTTTCTCCGTTTTTAGGAAAATGCTGTCCTCCGCGATCCACGCGAGACTCCTCCCAGGCATCTCCTGAATTGCTTTGACGCCTCTCTTAGGGATCCGAGATCCCGGGTAGCAGCCCCAGACTCCTCCAGGGAAGCTTCCCGAGATGTTTTTGTCTTTTGAGGGAAAACTCTCTCCTCCGGAATCCACCGAGACTCCTCCCAGTCATCTCCCGAAGTGTTCTCACCTCTCATTTACTGACCTGAAATACTGTATATCTCCCCAGGCTCTTCCAGAAATTCTTCCCAAGATGTTTTTTCTCTTTACAGAAAGATCGCTCTTCTGGCATCCACGTGAGACTCCTCCCAGGCATCTCCTGAAGTGCTTTGGTTCCTGTCTTATGGAGCTGAGATCCCAGGTAGCAGACCCAGACTGCTCCAGGGAAGCTTCCCGAGATGTTTTTGTCTTTTGAGGGAAAACTCCCTCCTCCGAGGTCCACCCGAGACTCCTCCCAGGCATCTCCCAGAGTCTTTTTATCTCTGGCTTAAGGAGCTGAGATCCCAGGTAGCAACCCCAGACTCCTCCGGGGAAGCTTCCTGATATGTTTCTCCGTTTTTAGGAAAATGCTGTCCTCCGCGATCCACGCGAGACTCCTCCCAGGCATCTCCTGAAGTGCTTTGACTCCTGCCTTATGGAGCCAAGATCCCAGGTAGCAACCCCAGACTCCTCCAGGGAAGCTTCCCAAGATGTTTTTGTCTTTTGGGGGAATAATGTGTCCTCCAGAATCCACCTGAGATTCCTCCCAGGCATCTCCCAGAGTCTTTTAATCTCTGTTTTAAGGACCTGAGATCCCGGGTAGCAGCCCCAGACTCCTCCGGGGAAGCTTCCCGAGACGTTTCCTCTTTTGTAGGTAAATGCTGTCCTCCGGGATCACCCTGAGATTCCTCCCAGGCGTCTCCTGAAGTCTTTTAATCTCTGGTTTAGGGCCATGACATCTCAGGTAGCAGCCCCAGACTCCTCCAGGGAAGCTTCCTGAGATGTTTCTTCGTTTTTAGGAAAATGCTCTCCTCTGGGATCCACCCGAGGCTCCTCCCAGGCATCTCCTGAATTGCTTTGACTCCTGCCTTATGGAGCCGAGATCCCAGGTAGCAACCCCAGACTCCTCCAGGGAAGCTTCCCAAGATGTTTTTGTCTTTTGGGGGAATAATGTGTCCTCCAGATTCCACCTGAGATTCCTCCCAGGCATCTCCCAGAGTCTTTTAATCTCTGTTTTAGGGAGCTGAGATCCCGGGTAGCAGACCAGACTCCTCCAGGGAAGCTTCCTGAGATGTTTCTTCGCTTTTAGGAAAATGCTCTCCTCCGGGATCCACCCGAGGCTCCTCCCAGGCATCTCCTGAATTGCTTTGACGCCTCTCTTAGGGATCCGAGATCCCGGGTAGCAGCCCCAGACTCCTCCAGGGAAGCTTCCCGAGATGTTTTTGTCTTTTGAGGGAAAACTCTCTCCTCCGGAATCCACCGAGACTCCTCCCAGTCATCTCCCGAAGTGTTCTCACCTCTCATTTACTGACCTGAAATACTGTATATCTCCCCCAGGCTCTTCCAGAAATTCTTCCCAAGATGTTTTTTCTCTTTACAGAAAGATCGCTCTTCTGGCATCCACGTGAGACTCCTCCCAGGCATCTCCTGAAGTGCTTTGGTTCCTGTCTTATGGAGCTGAGATCCCAGGTAGCAGACCCAGACTGCTCCGGGGAAGCTTCCCGAGATGTTTTTGTCTTTTGAGGGAAAACTCCCTCCTCCGAGGTCCACCCGAGACTCCTCCCAGGCATCTCCCAGAGTCTTTTTATCTCTGGTTTAAGGAGCTGAGATCCCAGGTAGCAGCCCCAGACTCCTCCGGGGAAGCTTCCTGATGTTTCTCCGTTTTTAGGAAAATGCTGTCCTCCACGATCCACGCGAGACTCCTCCCAGGCATCTCCTGAATTGCTTTGACTCCTGCCTTATGGAGCCAAGATCCCAGGTAGCAACCCCAGACTCCTCCAGGGAAGCTTCCCAAGATGTTTTTGTCTTTTGGGGGAATAATGTGTCCTCCAGAATCCACCTGAGATTCCTCCCAGGCATCTCCCAGAGTCTTTTAATCTCTGTTTTAGGGACCTGAGATCCCGGGTAGCAGCCCCAGACTCCTCCGGGGAAGCTTCCTGAGGTGTTTCTTCGCTTTTAGGAAAATGCTCTCCTCCGGGATCCACCCGAGGCTCCTCCCAGGCATCTCCTGAATTGCTTTGACCCCTGTCTTAGGGAGCCGAGATCCCGGGTAGCAGCCCCAGACTCCTCCAGGGAAGCTTCCCGAGATGATTTTGTCTTTTGAGGGAAAACTCTCTCCTCCGGGATCCCCCCGAGACTCCTCCCAGTCATCTCCCGAAGTGTTCTCACCTCTCATTTACTGACCTGAAATACTGTATATCTCCCCCAGGCTCTTCCAGAAATTCTTCCCAAGATGTTTTTTCTCTTTACAGAAAGATCGCTCTTCTGTCATCCATGCGAGACTCCTCTGAGGCATCTCCTGAATTGCTTTGACTCCTCTCTTATGGAGCCGAGATCCCAGGTAGCAACCCCAGACTCCTCCAGGGAAGCTTCCCAAGATGTTTTTGTCTTTTGGGGGAATAATGTCTCCTCCAGAATCCACCTGAGATTCCTCCCAGGCATCTCCCAGAGTCTTTTAATCTCTGTTTTAGGGAGCTGAGATCCCGGGTAGCAGACCAGACTCCTCCAGGGAAGCTTCCTGAGATGTTTCTTCGCTTTTAGGAAAATGCTCTCCTCCGGGATCCACCCGAGGCTCCTCCCAGGCATCTCCTGAATTGCTTTGACGCCTCTCTTAGGGATCCGAGATCCCGGGTAGCAGACCAGACTCCTCCAGGGAAGCTTCCTGAGATGTTTCTTCGCTTTTAGGAAAATGCTCTCCTCCGGGATCCACCCGAGGCTCCTCCCAGGCATCTCCTGAATTGCTTTGACGCCTCTCTTAGGGATCCGAGATCCCGGGTAGCAGCCCCAGACTCCTCCAGGGAAGCTTCCCGAGATGTTTTTGTCTTTTGAGGGAAAACTCTCTCCTCCGGAATCCACCGAGACTCCTCCCAGTCATCTCCCGAAGTGTTCTCACCTCTCATTTACTGACCTGAAATACTGTATATCTCCCCCAGGCTCTTCCAGAAATTCTTCCCAAGATGTTTTTTCTCTTTACAGAAAGATCGCTCTTCTGGCATCCACGTGAGACTCCTCCCAGGCATCTCCTGAAGTGCTTTGGTTCCTGTCTTATGGAGCTGAGATCCCAGGTAGCAGACCCAGACTGCTCCGGGAAAGCTTCCCAAGATGTCTCTGTCTTTTGAGGGAAAACTCCCTCCTCCGAGGTCCACCCGAGACTCGTCCCAGGCATCTCCCAGAGACTTTTGACCTCTGCTTTAGGGCCCTGAGATCCTGGGTAGCAGCCCCAGACTCCTCCAGGGAATCATCCCGAGATGTTTTTGTCTTTTGAGGGAAAACTCCCTCCTCCGGGATCCCCCCGAGACTCCTCCCAGGCATCTCCCAGAGTCTTTTAATCTCTGGTTTAGGGACCTGAGATCCCAGGTAGCAGTCCCAGACTCCTCCGGGGAAGCTTCCCGAGATGTTTCTTTGTTTTTAGGAAAATGCTGTCCTCCGCGATCCACGCGAGACTCCTCCCAGGCATCTCCTGAATTGCTTTGACTCCTGCCTTATGGAGCCAAGATCCCAGGTAGCAACCCCAGACTCCTCCAGGGAAGCTTCCCAAGATGTTTTTGTCTTTTGGGGGAATAATGTGTCCTCCAGAATCCACCTGAGATTCCTCCCAGGCATCTCCCAGAGTCTTTTAATCTCTGTTTTAGGGACCTGAGATCCCGGGTAGCAGCCCCAGACTCCTCCGGGGAAGCTTCCTGAGATGTTTCTTTGTTTTTAGGAAAATGCTGTCCTCCGCGATCCACGCGAGACTCCTCCCAGGCATCTCCTGAATTGCTTTGACCCCTGTCTTAGGGAGCCGAGATCCCGGGTAGCAGCCCCAGACTCCTCCAGGGAAGCTTCCCGAGATGTTTTTGTCTTTTGAGGGAAAACTCTCTCCTCCGGGATCCCCCCGAGACTCCTCCCAGTCATCTCCCGAAGTGTTCTCACCTCTCATTTACTGACCTGAAATACTGTATATCTCCCCCAGGCTCTTCCAGAAATTCTTCCCAAGATGTTTTTTCTCTTTACAGAAAGATCGCTCTTCTGGCATCCACCTGAGACTCCTCCCAGGCATCTCCTGAATTGCTTTGACTCCTGCCTTATGGAGCCGAGATCCCAGGTAGCAACCCCAGACTCCTCCAGGGAAGCTTCCCAAGATGTTTTTGTCTTTTGGGGGAATAATGTGTCCTCCAGAATCCACCTGAGATTCCTCCCAGGCATCTCCCAGAGTCTTTTAATCTCTGTTTTAGGGAGCTGAGATCCCGGGTAGCAGACCAGACTCCTCCAGGGAAGCTTCCCGAGATGTTTCTTCGCTTTTAGGAAAATGCTCTCCTCCGGGATCCACCCGAGGCTCCTCCCAGGCATCTCCTGAATTGCTTTGACGCCTCTCTTAGGGATCCGAGATCCCGGGTAGCAGCCCCAGACTCCTCCAGGGAAGCTTCCTGAGATGTTTCTTTGTTTTTAGGAAAATGCTCTCCTCCGGGATCCACCCGAGGCTCCTCCCAGGCATCTCCTGAATTGCTTTGACCCCTGTCTTAGGGAGCTGAGATCCCGGGTAGCAGCCCCAGACTCCTCCAGGGAAGCTTCCCGAGATGTTTTTGTCTTTTGAGGGAAAACTCTCTCCTCCGGAATCCACCGAGACTCCTCCCAGTCATCTCCCGAAGTGTTCTCACCTCTCATTTACTGACCTGAAATACTGTATAGCTCCCCCAGGCTCTTCCAGAAATTCTTCCCAAGATGTTTTTTCTCTTTACAGAAAGATCGCTCTTCTGGCATCCACGTGAGACTCCTCCCAGGCATCTCCTGAAGTGCTTTGGTTCCTGTCTTATGGAGCTGAGATCCCAGGTAGCAGACCCAGACTGCTCTGGGGAAGCTTCCCGAGATGTTTTTGTCTTTTGAGGGAAAACTCCCTCCTCCGAGGTCCACCCGAGACTCCTCCCAGGCATCTCCCAGAGACTTTTGACCTCTGCTTTAGGGCCCTGAGATCCTGGGTAGCAGCCCCAGACTCCTCCAGGGAATCATCCCGAGATGTTTTTGTCTTTTGAGGGAAAACTCCCTCCTCCGGGATCCCCCCGAGACTCCTCCCAGGCATCTCCCAGAGTCTTTTAATCTCTGGTTTAGGGACCTGAGATCCCAGGTAGCAGTCCCAGACTCCTCCGGGGAAGCTTCCTGATATGTTTCTCCGTTTTTAGGAAAATGCTGTCCTCCGCGATCCACGCGAGACTCCTCCCAGGCATCTCCTGAATTGCTTTGACTCCTGCCTTATGGAGCCAAGATCCCAGGTAGCAACCCCAGACTCCTCCAGGGAAGCTTCCCAAGATGTTTTTGTCTTTTGGGGGAATAATGTGTCCTCCAGAATCCACCTGAGATTCCTCCCAGGCATCTCCCAGAGTCTTTTAATCTCTGTTTTAGGGACCTGAGATCCCGGGTAGCAGCCCCAGACTCCTCCGGGGAAGCTTCCTGAGATGTTTCTTCGCTTTTAGGAAAATGCTCTCCTCCGGGATCCACCCGAGGCTCCTCCCAGGCATCTCCTGAATTGCTTTGACGCCTGTCTTAGGGAGCTGAGATCCCGGGTAGCAGCCCCAGACTCCTCCAGGGAAGCTTCCCGAGATGTTTTTGTCTTTTGAGGGAAAACTCTCTCCTCCGGGATCCACCTGAGACTCCTCCCAGTCATCTCCCGAAGTGTTCTCACCTCTCATTTACTGACCTGAAATACTGTATATCTCCCCCAGGCTCTTCCAGAAATTCTTCCCAAGATGTTTTTTCTCTTTACAGAAAGATCGCTCTTCTGGCATCCACATGAGACTCCTCCCAGGCATCTCCTGAAGTGCTTTGGTTCCTGTCTTATGGAGCTGAGATCCCAGGTAGCAGACCCAGACTGCTCCGGGGAAGCTTCCCGAGATGTTTTTGTCTTTTGAGGGAAAACTCCCTCCTCTGAGGTCCACCCGAGACTCCTCCCAGGCATCTCCCAGAGTCTTTTTATCTCTGGTTTAAGGAGCTGAGATCCCAGGTAGCAACCCCAGACTCCTCCAGGGAAGCTTCCTGATATGTTTCTCCGTTTTTAGGAAAATGCTGTCCTCCGCGATCCACGCGAGACTCCTCCCAGGCATCTCCTGAATTGCTTTGACTCCTGTCTTATGGAGCCAAGATCCCAGGTAGCAACCCCAGACTCCTCCAGGGAAGCTTCCCAAGATGTTTTTGTCTTTTGGGGGAATAATGTGTCCTCCAGAATCCACCTGAGATTCCTCCCAGGCATCTCCCAGAGTCTTTTTATCTCTGTTTTAAGGACCTGAGATCCCGGGTAGCAGCCCCAGACTCCTCCGGGGAAGCTTCCCGAGATGTTTCCTCTTTTGTAGGTAAATGCTGTCCTCCGGGATCACCCTGAGATTCCTCCCAGGCATCTCCCAGAGTCTTTTAATCACTGGTTTAGGGCCATGACATCTCAGGTAGCACCCCCAGACTCCTCCAGGGAAGCTTCCTGAGATGTTTCTTCGCTTTTAGGAAAATGCTCTCCTCCGGGATCCACCCGAGGCTCCTCCCAGGCATCTCCTGAATTGCTTTGACCCCTGTCTTAGGGAGCTGAGATCCCGGGTAGCAGCCCCAGACTCCTCCAGGGAAGCTTCCCGAGATGTTTTTGTCTTTTGAGGGAAAACTCTCTCCTCCGGGATCCACCTGAGACTCCTCCCAGTCATCTCCCGAAGTTTTCTCACCTCTCATTTACTGACCTGAAATACTGTATATCTCCCCCAGGCTCTTCCAGAAATTCTTCCCAAGATGTTTTTTCTCTTTACAGAAAGATCGCTCTTCTGGCATCCACGTGAGACTCCTCCCAGGCATCTCCTGAATTGCCTTGATTCCTGTCTTATGGAGCTGAGATCCCAGGTAGCAGACCCAGACTGCTCTGGGGAAGCTTCCCGAGATGTTTTTGTCTTTTGAGGGAAAACTCCCTCCTCCGAGGTCCACCCGAGACTCCTCCCAGGCATCTCCCAGAGTCTTTTTATCTCTGGCTTAAGGAGCTGAGATCCCAGGTAGCAACCCCAGACTCCTCCGGGGAAGCTTCCTGATATGTTTCTCCGTTTTTAGGTAAATGCTGTCCTCCGCGATCCACGCGAGACTCCTCCCAGGCATCTCCTGAATTGCTTTGACTCCTGCCTTATGGAGCCAAGATCCCAGGTAGCAACCCCAGACTCCTCCAGGGAAGCTTCCCAAGATGTTTTTGTCTTTTGGGGGAATAATGTGTCCTCCAGAATCCACCTGAGATTCCTCCCAGGCATCTCCCAGAGTCTTTTTATCTCTGTTTTAAGGACCTGAGATCCCGGGTAGCAGCCCCAGACTCCTCCGGGGAAGCTTCCCGAGACGTTTCCTCTTTTGTAGGTAAATGCTGTCCTCCGGGATCCACCTGAGATTCCTCCCAGGCATCTCCCAGAGTCTTTTAATCTCTGGTTTAGGGCGCTGAGATCCCAGGTAGCAGCCCCAGACTCCTCCAGGGAAGCTTCCTGAGATGTTTCTTCGTTTTTAGGAAAATGCTCTCCTCTGGGATCCACCCGAGGCTCCTCCCAGGCATCTCCTGAATTGCTTTGACTCCTGCCTTATGGAGCCGAGATCCCAGGTAGCAACCCCAGGCTCCTCCAGGGAAGCTTCCCAAGATGTTTTTGTCTTTTGGGGGAATAATGTGTCCTCCAGATTCCACCTGAGATTCCTCCCAGGCATCTCCCAGAGTCTTTTAATCTCTGTTTTAGGGAGCTGAGATCCCGGGTAGCAGACCAGACTCCTCCAGGGAAGCTTCCTGAGATGTTTCTTCGCTTTTAGGAAAATGCTCTCCTCCGGGATCCACCCGAGGCTCCTCCCAGGCATCTCCTGAATTGCTTTGACGCCTCTCTTAGGGATCCGAGATCCCGGGTAGCAGCCCCAGACTCCTCCAGGGAAGCTTCCCGAGATGTTTTTGTCTTTTGAGGGAAAACTCTCTCCTCTGGAATCCACCGAGACTCCTCCCAGTCATCTCCCGAAGTGTTCTCACCTCTCATTTACTGACCTGAAATACTGTATATCTCCCCCAGGCTCTTCCAGAAATTCTTCCCAAGATGTTTTTTCTCTTTACAGAAAGATCGCTCTTCTGGCATCCACGTGAGACTCCTCCCAGGCATCTCCTGAATTGCCTTGATTCCTGTCTTATGGAGCTGAGATCCCAGGTAGCAGACCCAGACTGCTCTGGGGAAGCTTCCCGAGATGTCTTTGTCTTTTGAGGGAAAACTCCCTCCTCCGAGGTCCACCCGAGACTCCTCCCAGGCATCTCCCAGAGACTTTTGACCTCTGCTTTAGGGCCCTGAGATCCTGGGTAGCAGCCCCAGACTCCTCCAGGGAATCATCCCGAGATGTTTTTGTCTTTTGAGGGAAAACTCCCTCCTCCGGGATCCCCCCGAGACTCCTCCCAGGCATCTCCCAGAGTCTTTTTATCTCTGTTTTAGGGAGCTGAGATCCCGGGTAGCAGACCAGACTCCTCCAGGGAAGCTTCCTGAGATGTTTCTTCGCTTTTAGGAAAATGCTCTCCTCCGGGATCCACCCGAGGCTCCTCCCAGGCAGGTCCTGAATTGCTTTGACGCCTCTCTTAGGGATCCGAGATCCCGGGTAGCAGCCCCAGACTCCTCCAGGGAAGCTTCCCGAGATGTTTTTGTCTTTTGAGGGAAAACTCTCTCCTCCGGAATCCACCGAGACTCCTCCCAGTCATCTCCCGAAGTGTTCTCACCTCTCATTTACTGACCTGAAATACTGTATATCTCCCCCAGGCTCTTCCAGAAATTCTTCCCAAGATGTTTTTTCTCTTTACAGAAAGATCGCTCTTCAGGCAACCACGTGAGACTCCTCCCAGGCATCTCCTGAAGTGCTTTGGTTCCTGTCTTATGGAGCTGAGATCCCAGGTAGCAGACCCAGACTGCTCCGGGGAAGCTTCCCGAGATGTTTTTGTCTTTTGAGGGAAAACTCCCTCCTCCGAGGTCCACCCGAGACTCCTCCCAGGCATCTCCCAGAGTCTTTTTATCTCTGGTTTAAGGAGCTGAGATCCCAGGTAGCAGCCCCAGACTCCTCTGGGGAAGCTTCCTGATATGTTTCTCCGTTTTTAGGAAAATGCTGTCCTCCACGATCCACGCGAGACTCCTCCCAGGCATCTCCTGAATTGCTTTGACTCCTGCCTTATGGAGCCAAGATCCCAGGTAGCAACCCCAGACTCCTCCAGGGAAGCTTCCCAAGATGTTTTTGTCTTTTGGGGGAATAATGTGTCCTCCAGAATCCACCTGAGATTCCTCCCACGCATCTCCCAGAGTCTTTTAATCTCTGTTTTAGGGACCTGAGATCCCGGGTAGCAGCCCCAGACTCCTCCGGGGAAGCTTCCTGAGGTGTTTCTTCGCTTTTAGGAAAATGCTCTCCTCCGGGATCCACCCGAGGCTCCTCCCAGGCATCTCCTGAATTGCTTTGACCCCTGTCTTAGGGAGCCGAGATCCCGGGTAGCAGCCCCAGACTCCTCCAGGGAAGCTTCCCGAGATGATTTTGTCTTTTGAGGGAAAACTCTCTCCTCCGGGATCCCCCCGAGACTCCTCCCAGTCATCTCCCGAAGTGTTCTCACCTCTCATTTACTGACCTGAAATACTGTATATCTCCCCCAGGCTCTTCCAGAAATTCTTCCCAAGATGTTTTTTCTCTTTACAGAAAGATCGCTCTTCTGGCATCCACGTGAGACTCCTCCCAGGCATCTCCTGAATTGCTTTGACTCCTGCCTTATGGAGCCGAGATCCCAGGTAGCAACCCCAGACTCCTCCAGGGAAGCTTCCCAAGATGTTTTTGTCTTTTGGGGGAATAATGTGTCCTCCAGAATCCACCTGAGATTCCTCCCAGGCATCTCCCAGAGTCTTTTAATCTCTGTTTTAGGGAGCTGAGATCCCGGGTAGCAGACCAGACTCCTCCAGGGAAGCTTCCTGAGATGTTTCTTTGCTTTTAGGAAAATGCTCTCCTCCGGGATCCACCCGAGGCTCCTCCCAGGCATCTCCTGAATTGCTTTGACCCCTGTCTTAGGGATCCGAGATCCCGGGTAGCAGCCCCAGACTCCTCCAGGGAAGCTTCCCGAGATGTTTTTGTCTTTTGAGGGAAAACTCTCTCCTCCGGAATCCACCGAGACTCCTCCCAGTCATCTCCCGAAGTGTTCTCACCTCTCATTTACTGACCTGAAATACTGTATATCTCCCCCAGGCTCTTCCAGAAATTCTTCCCAAGATGTTTTTTCTCTTTACAGAAAGATCGCTCTTCTGGCATCCACGTGAGACTCCTCCCAGGCATCTCCTGAAGTGCTTTGGTTCCTGTCTTATGGAGCTGAGATCCCAGGTAGCAGACCCAGACTGCTCCGGGAAAGCTTCCCAAGATGTCTCTGTCTTTTGAGGGAAAACTCCCTCCTCCGAGGTCCACCCGAGACTCGTCCCAGGCATCTCCCAGAGACTTTTGACCTCTGCTTTAGGGCCCTGAGATCCTGGGTAGCAACCCCAGACTCCTCCAGGGAATCATCCCGAGATGTTTTTGTCTTTTGAGGGAAAACTCCCTCCTCCGAGGTCCACCCGAGACTCCTCCCAGGCATCTCCCAGAGTCTTTTTATCTCTGGTTTAAGGAGCTGAGATCCCAGGTAGCAACCCCAGACTCCTCCGGGGAAGCTTCCTGATATGTTTCTCCGTTTTTAGGAAAATGCTGTCCTCCACGATCCACGCGAGACTCCTCCCAGGCATCTCCTGAATTGCTTTGACTCCTGCCTTATGGAGCCAAGATCCCAGGTAGCAACCCCAGACTCCTCCAGGGAAGCTTCCCAAGATGTTTTTGTCTTTTGGGGGAATAATGTGTCCTCCAGAATCCACCTGAGATTCCTCCCAGGCATCTCCCAGAGTCTTTTAATCTCTGTTTTAGGGAGCTGAGATCCCGGGTAGCAGCCCCAGACTCCTCCGGGGAAGCTTCCTGAGATGTTTCTTCGCTTTTAGGAAAATGCTCTCCTCCGGGATCCACCCGAGGCTCCTCCCAGGCATCTCCTGAATTGCTTTGACGCCTGTCTTAGGGAGCCGAGATCCCGGGTAGCAGCCCCAGACTCCTCCAGGGAAGCTTCCCGAGATGATTTTGTCTTTTGAGGGAAAACTCTCTCCTCCGGGATCCCCCCGAGACTCCTCCCAGTCATCTCCCGAAGTGTTCTCACCTCTCATTTACTGACCTGAAATACTGTATATCTCCCCCAGGCTCTTCCAGAAATTCTTCCCAAGATGTTTTTTCTCTTTACAGAAAGATCGCTCTTCTGGCATCCACCTGAGACTCCTCCCAGGCATCTCCTGAATTGCTTTGACTCCTGCCTTATGGAGCCGAGATCCCAGGTAGCAACCCCAGACTCCTCCAGGGAAGCTTCCCAAGATGTTTTTGTCTTTTGGGGGAATAATGTGTCCTCCAGATTCCACCTGAGATTCCTCCCAGGCATCTCCCAGAGTCTTTTAATCTCTGTTTTAGGGAGCTGAGATCCCGGGTAGCAGACCAGACTCCTCCAGGGAAGCTTCCTGAGATGTTTCTTCGCTTTTAGGAAAATGCTCTCCTCCGGGATCCACCCGAGGCTCCTCCCAGGCATCTCCTGAATTGCTTTGACGCCTCTCTTAGGGATCCGAGATCCCGGGTAGCAGCCCCAGACTCCTCCAGGGAAGCTTCCCGAGATGTTTTTGTCTTTTGAGGGAAAACTCTCTCCTCCGGGATCCACCGAGACTCCTCCCAGTCATCTCCCGAAGTGTTCTCACCTCTCATTTACTGACCTGAAATACTGTATATCTCCCCCAGGCTCTTCCAGAAATTCTTCCCAAGATGTTTTTTCTCTTTACAGAAAGATCGCTCTTCTGGCATCCACGTGAGACTCCTCCCAGGCATCTCCTGAAGTGCTTTGGTTCCTGTCTTATGGAGCTGAGATCCCAGGTAGCAGACCCAGACTGCTCCGGGGAAGCTTCCCGAGATGTTTTTGTCTTTTGAGGGAAAACTCCCTCCTCCGAGGTCCACCCGAGACTCCTCCCAGGCATCTCCCAGAGTCTTTTTATCTCTGGTTTAAGGAGCTGAGATCCCAGGTAGCAGCCCCAGACTCCTCCGGGGAAGCTTCCTGATATGTTTCTCCGTTTTTAGAAAAATGCTGTCCTCCACGATCCACGCGAGACTCCTCCCAGGCATCTCCTGAATTGCTTTGACTCCTGCCTTATGGAGCCAAGATCCCAGGTAGCAACCCCAGACTCCTCCAGGGAAGCTTCCCAAGATGTTTTTGTCTTTTGGGGGAATAATGTGTCCTCCAGAATCCACCTGAGATTCCTCCCAGGCATCTCCCAGAGTCTTTTAATCTCTGTTTTAGGGAGCTGAGATCCCGGGTAGCAGCCCCAGACTCCTCCAGGGAAGCTTCCTGAGATGTTTCTTCGTTTTTAGGAAAATGCTCTCCTCCGGGATCCACCCGAGGCTCCTCCCAGGCATCTCCTGAATTGCTTTGACGCCTCTCTTAGGGAGCTGAGATCCCGGGTAGCAGCCCCAGACTCCTCCAGGGAAGCTTCCCGAGATGTTTTTGTCTTTTGAGGGAAAACTCTCTCCTCCGGGATCCACCTGAGACTCCTCCCAGTCATCTCCCGAAGTGTTCTCACCTCTCATTTACTGACCTGAAATACTGTATATCTCCCCCAGGCTCTTCCAGAAATTCTTCCCAAGATGTTTTTTCTCTTTACAGAAAGATCGCTCTTCTGGCATCCACGTGAGACTCCTCCCAGGCATCTCCTGAATTGCCTTGATTCCTGTCTTATGGAGCTGAGATCCCAGGTAGCAGACCCAGACTGCTCCGGGGAAGCTTCCCGAGATGTTTTTGTCTTTTGAGGGAAAACTCCCTCCTCCGAGGTCCACCCGAGACTCCTCCCAGGCATCTCCCAGAGTCTTTTAATCTCTGGTTTAGGGACCTGAGATCCCGGGTAGCAGTCCCAGACTCCTCCAGGGAAGCTTCCTGATATGTTTCTCCGTTTTTAGGAAAATGCTGTCCTCCGCGATCCACGCGAGACTCCTCCCAGGCATCTCCTGAATTGCTTTGACTCCTGCCTTATGGAGCCAAGATCCCAGGTAGCAACCCCAGACTCCTCCAGGGAAGCTTCCCAAGATGTTTTTGTCTTTTGGGGGAATAATGTGTCCTCCAGAATCCACCTGAGATTCCTCCCAGGCATCTCCCAGAGTCTTTTAATCTCTGTTTTAAGGACCTGAGATCCCGGGTAGCAGCCCCAGACTCCTCCGGGGAAGCTTCCCGAGATGTTTCCTCTTTTGTAGGTAAATGCTGTCCTCCGGGATCACCCTGAGATTCCTCCCAGGCGTCTCCTGAAGTCTTTTAATCTCTGGTTTAGGGCCATGACATCTCAGGTAGCAGCCCCAGACTCCTCCAGGGAAGCTTCCTGAGATGTTTCTTCGTTTTTAGGAAAATGCTCTCCTCCGGGATCCACCCGAGGCTCCTCCCAGGCAGGTCCTGAATTGCTTTGACCCCTGTCTTAGGGAGCCGAGATCCCGGGTAGCAGCCCCAGACTCCTCCAGGGAAGCTTCCCGAGATGTTTTTGTCTTTTGAGGGAAAACTCTCTCCTCCGGGATCCACCTGAGACTCCTCCCAGTCATCTCCCGAAGTGTTCTCACCTCTCATTTACTGACCTGAAATACTGTATATCTCCCCCAGGCTCTTCCAGAAATTCTTCCCAAGATGTTTTTTCTCTTTACAGAAAGATCGCTCTTCTGGCATCCACCTGAGACTCCTCCCCGGCATCTCCTGAATTGCTTTGGTTCCTGTCTTATGGAGCTGAGATCCCAGGTAGCAGACCCAAACTGCTCCGGGAAAGCTTCCCAAGATGTCTCTGTCTTTTGAGGGAAAACTCCCTCCTCCGAGGTCCACCCGAGACTCCTCCCAGGCATCTCCCAGAGACTTTTGACCTCTGCTTTAGGGCCCTGAGATCCTGGGTAGCAGCCCCAGACTCCTCCAGGGAATCATCCCGAGATGTTTTTGTCTTTTGAGGGAAAACTCCCTCCTCCGGGATCCCCCCGAGACTCCTCCCAGGCATCTCCCAGAGTCTTTTAATCTCTGGTTTAGGGCGCTGAGATCCCAGGTAGCAGCCCCAGACTCCTCCAGGGAAGCTTCCTGAGATGTTTCTTCGTTTTTAGGAAAATGCTCTCCTCCGGGATCCACCCGAGGCTCCTCCCAGGCAGGTCCTGAATTGCTTTGACGCCTGTCTTAGGGAGCCGAGATCCCGGGTAGCAGCCCCAGACTCCTCCAGGGAAGCTTCCCGAGATGTTTTTGTCTTTTGAGGGAAAACTCTCTCCTCCGGGATCCACCTGAGACTCCTCCCAGTCATCTCCCGAAGTGTTCTCACCTCTCATTTACTGACCTGAAATACTGTATATCTCCCCCAGGCTCTTCCAGAAATTCTTCCCAAGATGTTTTTTCTCTTTACAGAAAGATCGCTCTTCTGTCATCCATGCGAGACTCCTCCGAGGCATCTCCTGAATTGCTTTGACTCCTGCCTTATGGAGCCGAGATCCCAGGTAGCAACCCCAGACTCCTCCAGGGAAGCTTCCCAAGATGTTTTTGTCTTTTGGGGGAATAATGTGTCCTCCAGAATCCACCTGAGATTCCTCCCAGGCATCTCCCAGAGTCTTTTAATCTCTGTTTGAGGGAGCTGAGATCCCGGGTAGCAGACCAGACTCCTCCAGGGAAGCTTCCTGAGATGTTTCTTCGTTTTTAGGAAAATGCTCTCCTCCGGGATCCACCCGAGGCTCCTCCCAGGCAGGTCCTGAATTGCTTTGACGCCTGTCTTAGGGATCCGAGATCCCGGGTAGCAGCCCCAGACTCCTCCAGGGAAGCTTCCCGAGATGTTTTTGTCTTTTGAGGGAAAACTCTCTCCTCCGGAATCCACCGAGACTCCTCCCAGTCATCTCCCGAAGTGTTCTCACCTCTCATTTACTGACCTGAAATACTGTATATCTCCCCCAGGCTCTTCCAGAAATTCTTCCCAAGATGTTTTTTCTCTTTACAGAAAGATCGCTCTTCTGGCATCCACGTGAGACTCCTCCCAGGCATCTCCTGAATTGCTTTGATTCCTGTCTTATGGAGCTGAGATCCCAGGTAGCAGACCCAGACTGCTCCGGGGAAGCTTCCCGAGATGTTTTTGTCTTTTGAGGGAAAACTCCCTCCTCCGAGGTCCACCCGAGACTCCTCCCAGGCATCTCCCAGAGTCTTTTTATCTCTGGTTTAAGGAGCTGAGATCCCAGGTAGCAGCCCCAGACTGCTCCGGGGAAGCTTCCTGATATGTTTCTCCGTTTTTAGGAAAATGCTGTCCTCCACGATCCATGCGAGACTCCTCCCAGGCATCTCCTGAATTGCTTTGACTCCTGCCTTATGGAGCCAAGATCCCAGGTAGCAACCCCAGACTCCTCCAGGGAAGCTTCCCAAGATGTTTTTGTCTTTTGAGGGAAAACTCCCTCCTCCGAGGTCCACCCGAGACTCCTCCCAGGCATCTCCCAGAGTCTTTTAATCTCTGGTTTAGGGACCTGAGATCCCAGGTAGCAACCCCAGACTCCTCCGGGGAAGCTTCCTGATATGTTTCTCCGTTTTTAGGAAAATGCTGTCCTCCACGATCCACGCGAGACTCCTCCCAGGCATCTCCTGAATTGCTTTGACTCCTGCCTTATGGAGCCAAGATCCCAGGTAGCAACCCCAGACTCCTCCAGGGAAGCTTCCCAAGATGTTTTTGTCTTTTGGGGGAATAATGTGTCCTCCAGAATCCACCTGAGATTCCTCCCAGGCATCTCCCAGAGTCTTTTAATCTCTGTTTTAGGGACCTGAGATCCCGGGTAGCAGCCCCAGACTCCTCCGGGGAAGCTTCCCGAGATGTTTCTTCGCTTTTAGGAAAATGCTCTCCTCCGGGATCCACCCGAGGCTCCTCCCAGGCATCTCCTGAATTGCTTTGACGCCTCTCTTAGGGAGCCGAGATCCCGGGTAGCAGCCCCAGACTCCTCCAGGGAAGCTTCCCGAGATGATTTTGTCTTTTGAGGGAAAACTCTCTCCTCCGGGATCCACCGAGACTCCTCCCAGTCATCTCCCGAAGTGTTCTCACCTCTCATTTACTGACCTGAAATACTGTATATCTCCCCCAGGCTCTTCCAGAAATTCTTCCCAAGATGTTTTTTCTCTTTACAGAAAGATCGCTCTTCTGGCATCCACGTGAGACTCCTCCCAGGCATCTCCTGAATTGCTTTGACTCCTGCCTTATGGAGCCGAGATCCCAGGTAGCAACCCCAGACTCCTCCAGGGAAGCTTCCCAAGATGTTTTTGTCTTTTGGGGGAATAATGTGTCCTCCAGATTCCACCTGAGATTCCTCCCAGGCATCTCCCAGAGTCTTTTAATCTCTGTTTTAGGGAGCTGAGATCCCGGGTAGCAGACCAGACTCCTCCAGGGAAGCTTCCTGAGATGTTTCTTCGCTTTTAGGAAAATGCTCTCCTCCGGGATCCACCCGAGGCTCCTCCCAGGCATCTCCTGAATTGCTTTGACGCCTCTCTTAGGGATCCGAGATCCCGGGTAGCAGCCCCAGACTCCTCCAGGGAAGCTTCCCGAGATGTTTTTGTCTTTTGAGGGAAAACTCTCTCCTCCGGAATCCACCGAGACTCCTCCCAGTCATCTCCCGAAGTGTTCTCACCTCTCATTTACTGACCTGAAATACTGTATATCTCCCCCAGGCTCTTCCAGAAATTCTTCCCAAGATGTTTTTTCTCTTTACAGAAAGATCGCTCTTCTGGCATCCACGTGAGACTCCTCCCAGGCATCTCCTGAAGTGCTTTGGTTCCTGTCTTATGGAGCTGAGATCCCAGGTAGCAGACCCAGACTGCTCCGGGAAAGCTTCCCAAGATGTCTCTGTCTTTTGAGGGAAAACTCCCTCCTCCGAGGTCCACCCGAGACTCCTCCCAGGCATCTCCCAGAGACTTTTGACCTCTGCTTTAGGGCCCTGAGATCCTGGGTAGCAGCCCCAGACTCCTCCAGGGAATCATCCCGAGATGTTTTTGTCTTTTGAGGGAAAACTCCCTCCTCCGGGATCCCCCCGAGACTCCTCCCAGGCATCTCCCAGAGTCTTTTAATCTCTGGTTTAGGGACCTGAGATCCCAGGTAGCAACCCCAGACTCCTCCGGGGAAGCTTCCCGAGATGTTTCTTCGTTTTTAGGAAAATGCTGTCCTCCGCGATCCACGCGAGACTCCTCCCAGGCATCTCCTGAATTGCTTTGACTCCTGCCTTATGGAGCCAAGATCCCAGGTAGCAACCCCAGACTCCTCCAGGGAAGCTTCCCAAGATGTTTTTGTCTTTTGGGGGAATAATGTGTCCTCCAGAATCCACCTGAGATTCCTCCCAGGCATCTCCCAGAGTCTTTTTATCTCTGTTTTAAGGACCTGAGATCCCGGGTAGCAGCCCCAGACTCCTCCGGGGAAGCTTCCCGAGACGTTTCCTCTTTTGTAGGTAAATGCTGTCCTCCGGGATCACCCTGAGATTCCTCCCAGGCGTCTCCTGAAGTCTTTTAATCTCTGGTTTAGGGCCATGACATCTCAGGTAGCAGCCCCAGACTCCTCCAGGGAAGCTTCCTGAGATGTTTCTTCGTTTTTAGGTAAATGCTCTCCTCCGGGATCCACCCGAGGCTCCTCCCAGGCAGGTCCTGAATTGCTTTGACGCCTCTCTTAGGGAGCCGAGATCCCGGGTAGCAGCCCCAGACTCCTCCAGGGAAGCTTCCCGAGATGTTTTTGTCTTTTGAGGGAAAACTCTCTCCTCCGGGATCCACCTGAGACTCCTCCCAGTCATCTCCCGAAGTGTTCTCACCTCTCATTTACTGACCTGAAATACTGTATATCTCCCCCAGGCTCTTCCAGAAATTCTTCCCAAGATGTTTTTTCTCTTTACAGAAAGATCGCTCTTCTGTCATCCATGCGAGACTCCTCCGAGGCATCTCCTGAATTGCTTTGACTCCTGCCTTATGGAGCCGAGATCCCAGGTAGCAACCCCAGACTCCTCCAGGGAAGCTTCCCAAGATGTTTTTGTCTTTTGGGGGAATAATGTGTCCTCCAGATTCCACCTGAGATTCCTCCCAGGCATCTCCCAGAGTCTTTTAATCTCTGTTTTAGGGAGCTGAGATCCCGGGTAGCAGACCAGACTCCTCCAGGGAAGCTTCCTGAGATGTTTCTTCGCTTTTAGGAAAATGCTCTCCTCCGGGATCCACCCGAGGCTCCTCCCAGGCATCTCCTGAATTGCTTTGACGCCTCTCTTAGGGATCCGAGATCCCGGGTAGCAGCCCCAGACTCCTCCAGGGAAGCTTCCCGAGATGTTTTTGTCTTTTGAAGGAAAACTCTCTCCTCCGGGATCCACCGAGACTCCTCCCAGTCATCTCCCGAAGTGTTCTCACTTCTCATTTACTGACCTGAAATACTGTATATCTCCCCCAGGCTCTTCCAGAAATTCTTCCCAAGATGTTTTTTCTCTTTACAGAAAGATCGCTCTTCTGGCATCCACGTGAGACTCCTCCCAGGCATCTCCTGAATTGCCTTGATTCCTGTCTTATGGAGCTGAGATCCCAGGTAGCAGACCCAGACTGCTCCAGGGAAGCTTCCCAAGATGTTTTTGTCTTTTGAGGGAAAACTCCCTCCTCCGAGGTCCACCCGAGACTCCTCCCAGGCATCTCCCAGAGACTTTTGACCTCTGCTTTAGGGCCCTGAGATCCTGGGTAGCAGCCCCAGACTCCTCCAGGGAATCATCCCGAGATGTTTTTGTCTTTTGAGGGAAAACTCCCTCCTCCGGGATCCCCCCGAGACTCCTCCCAGGCATCTCCCAGAGTCTTTTAATCTCTGGTTTAGGGACCTGAGATCCCGGGTAGCAGTCCCAGACTCCTCCGGGGAAGCTTCCCGAGATGTTTCTTCGTTTTTAGGAAAATGCTGTCCTCCGCGATCCACGCGAGACTCCTCCCAGGCATCTCCTGAATTGCTTTGACTCCTGCCTTATGGAGCCAAGATCCCAGGTAGCAACCCCAGACTCCTCCAGGGAAGCTTCCCAAGATGTTTTTGTCTTTTGGGGGAATAATGTGTCCTCCAGAATCCACCTGAGATTCCTCCCAGGCATCTCCCAGAGTCTTTTAATCTCTGTTTTAGGGAGCTGAGATCCCGGGTAGCAGACCAGACTCCTCCAGGGAAGCTTCCCGAGACGTTTCCTCTTTTATAGGTAAATGCTCTCCTCCGGGATCACCCTGAGATTCCTCCCAGGCGTCTCCTGAAGTCTTTTAATCTCTGGTTTAGGGCCATGACATCTCAGGTAGCAGCCCCAGACTCCTCCAGGGAAGCTTCCCGAGATGTTTCCTCTTTTATAGGTAAATGCTCTCCTCCGGGATCCACCCGAGGCTCCTCCCAGGCAGGTCCTGAATTGCTTTGACCCCTGTCTTAGGGAGCTGAGATCCCGGGTAGCAGCCCCAGACTCCTCCAGGGAAGCTTCCCGAGATGTTTTTGTCTTTTGAGGGAAAACTCTCTCCTCCGGGATCCACCTGAGACTCCTCCCAGTCATCTCCCGAAGTGTTCTCACCTCTCATTTACTGACCTGAAATACTGTATATCTCCCCCAGGCTCTTCCAGAAATTCTTCCCAAGATGTTTTTTCTCTTTACAGAAAGATCGCTCTTCTGTCATCCATGCGAGACTCCTCCGAGGCATCTCCTGAATTGCTTTGACTCCTGCCTTATGGAGCCAAGATCCCAGGTAGCAACCCCAGACTCCTCCAGGGAAGCTTCCCAAGATGTTTTTGTCTTTTGGGGGAATAATGTGTCCTCCAGAATCCACCTGAGATTCCTCCCAGGCATCTCCCAGAGTCTTTTAATCTCTGTTTTAGGGAGCTGAGATCCCGGGTAGCAGACCAGACTCCTCCAGGGAAGCTTCCCGAGACGTTTCCTCTTTTGTAGGTAAATGCTCTCCTCCGGGATCCACCCGAGGCTCCTCCCAGGCATCTCCTGAATTGCTTTGACGCCTCTCTTAGGGATCCGAGATCCCGGGTAGCAGCCCCAGACTCCTCCAGGGAAGCTTCCCGAGATGTTTTTGTCTTTTGAAGGAAAACTCTCTCCTCCGGGATCCACCGAGACTCCTCCCAGTCATCTCCCGAAGTGTTCTCACCTCTCATTTACTGACCTGAAATACTGTATATCTCCCCCAGGCTCTTCCAGAAATTCTTCCCAAGATGTTTTTTCTCTTTACAGAAAGATCGCTCTTCTGGCATCCACGTGAGACTCCTCCCAGGCATCTCCTGAAGTGCTTTGGTTCCTGTCTTATGGAGCTGAGATCCCAGGTAGCAGACCCAGACTGCTCCGGGGAAGCTTCCCGAGATGTTTTTGTCTTTTGAGGGAAAACTCCCTCCTCCGAGGTCCACCCGAGACTCCTCCCAGGCATCTCCCAGAGTCTTTTTATCTCTGGTTTAAGGAGCTGAGATCCCAGGTAGCAACCCCAGACTCCTCCGGGGAAGCTTCCTGATATGTTTCTCCGTTTTTAGGAAAATGCTGTCCTCCGCGATCCACGCGAGACTCCTCCCAGGCATCTCCTGAATTGCTTTGACTCCTGCCTTATGGAGCCAAGATCCCAGGTAGCAACCCCAGACTCCTCCAGGGAAGCTTCCCAAGATGTTTTTGTCTTTTGGGGGAATAATGTGTCCTCCAGAATCCACCTGAGATTCCTCCCAGGCATCTCCCAGAGTCTTTTAATCTCTGTTTTAGGGAGCTGAGATCCCGGGTAGCAGCCCCAGACTCCTCCAGGGAAGCTTCCTGAGATGTTTCTTCGCTTTTAGGAAAATGCTCTCCTCCGGGATCCACCCGAGGCTCCTCCCAGGCATCTCCTGAATTGCTTTGACGCCTCTCTTAGGGAGCTGAGATCCCGGGTAGCAGCCCCAGACTCCTCCAGGGAAGCTTCCCGAGATGTTTTTGTCTTTTGAGGGAAAACTCTCTCCTCCGGGATCCACCTGAGACTCCTCCCAGTCATCTCCCGAAGTTTTCTCACCTCTCATTTACTGACCTGAAATAGTGTATGTCTCCCCCAGGCTCTTCCAGAAATTCTTCCCAAGATGTTTTTTCTCTTTACAGAAAGATCGCTCTTCTGGCATCCACGTGAGACTCCTCCCAGGCATCTCCTGAAGTGCTTTGGTTCCTGTCTTATGGAGCTGAGATCCCAGGTAGCAGACCCAGACTGCTCCGGGGAAGCTTCCCGAGATGTTTTTGTCTTTTGAGGGAAAACTCCCTCCTCCGAGGTCCACCCGAGACTCCTCCCAGGCATCTCCCAGAGTCTTTTTATCTCTGGTTTAAGGAGCTGAGATCCCAGGTAGCAACCCCAGACTCCTCCGGGGAAGCTTCCTGATATGTTTCTCCGTTTTTAGGAAAATGCTGTCCTCCGCGATCCACGCGAGACTCCTCCCAGGCATCTCCTGAATTGCTTTGACTCCTGCCTTATGGAGCCAAGATCCCAGGTAGCAACCCCAGACTCCTCCAGGGAAGCTTCCCAAGATGTTTTTGTCTTTTGGGGGAATAATGTGTCCTCCAGAATCCACCTGAGATTCCTCCCAGGCATCTCCCAGAGTCTTTTTATCTCTGTTTTAAGGACCTGAGATCCCGGGTAGCAGCCCCAGACTCCTCCGGGGAAGCTTCCCGAGATGTTTCCTCTTTTGTAGGTAAATGCTGTCCTCCGAGATCACCCTGAGATTCCTCCCAGGCGTCTCCTGAAGTCTTTTAATCACTGGTTTAGGGCCATGACATCTCAGGTAGCACCCCCAGACTCCTCCAGGGAAGCTTCCTGAGATGTTTCTTCGCTTTTAGGAAAATGCTCTCCTCCGGGATCCACCCGAGGCTCCTCCCAGGCATCTCCTGAATTGCTTTGACGCCTCTCTTAGGGAGCCGAGATCCCGGGTAGCAGCCCCAGACTCCTCCAGGGAAGCTTCCCGAGATGATTTTGTCTTTTGAGGGAAAACTCTCTCCTCCGGGATCCCCCCGAGACTCCTCCCAGTCATCTCCCGAAGTGTTCTCACCTCTCATTTACTGACCTGAAATACTGTATATCTCCCCCAGGCTCTTCCAGAAATTCTTCCCAAGATGTTTTTTCTCTTTACAGAAAGATCGCTCTTCTGGCATCCACGTGAGACTCCTCCCAGGCATCTCCTGAATTGCTTTGATTCCTGTCTTATGGAGCTGAGATCCCAGGTAGCAGACCCAGACTGCTCCGGGAAAGCTTCCCAAGATGTCTCTGTCTTTTGAGGGAAAACTCCCTCCTCCGAGGTCCACCCGAGACTCGTCCCAGGCATCTCCCAGAGACTTTTGACCTCTGCTTTAGGGCCCTGAGATCCTGGGTAGCAACCCCAGACTCCTCCAGGGAATCATCCCGAGATGTTTTTGTCTTTTGAGGGAAAACTCCCTCCTCCGGGATCCCCCCGAGACTCCTCCCAGGCATCTCCCAGAGTCTTTTAATCTCTGGTTTAGGGAGCTGAGATCCCAGGTAGCAGCCCCAGACTCCTCCAGGGAAGCTTCCCGAGATGTTTCTTCGCTTTTAGGAAAATGCTCTCCTCCGGGATCCACCCGAGGCTCCTCCCAGGCAGGTCCTGAATTGCTTTGACGCCTCTCTTAGGGATCCGAGATCCCGGGTAGCAGCCCCAGACTCCTCCAGGGAAGCTTCCCGAGATGTTTTTGTCTTTTGAGGGAAAACTCTCTCCTCCGGGATCCACCTGAGACTCCTCCCAGTCATCTCCCGAAGTGTTCTCACCTCTCATTTACTGACCTGAAATACTGTATATCTCCCCCAGGCTCTTCCAGAAATTCTTCCCAAGATGTTTTTTCTCTTTACAGAAAGATCGCTCTTCTGGCATCCACGTGAGACTCCTCCCAGGCATCTCCTGAATTGCTTTGACTCTTGTCTTATGGAGCCGAGATCCCAGGTAGCAACCCCAGACTCCTCCAGGGAAGCTTCCCAAGATGTTTTTGTCTTTTGGGGGAATAATGTGTCCTCCAGAATCCACCTGAGATTCCTCCCAGGCATCTCCCAGAGTCTTTTAATCTCTGTTTTAGGGCCCTGAGATCCCGGGTAGCAGACCAGACTCCTCCAGGGAAGCTTCCTGAGATGTTTCCTCTTTTGTAGGTAAATGCTCTCCTCCGGGATCCACCCGAGGCTCCTCCCAGGCAGGTCCTGAATTGCTTTGACGCCTCTCTTAGGGATCCGAGATCCCGGGTAGCAGCCCCAGACTCCTCCAGGGAAGCTTCCCGAGATGTTTTTGTCTTTTGAAGGAAAACTCTCTCCTCCGGAATCCACCGAGACTCCTCCCAGTCATCTCCCGAAGTGTTCTCACCTCTCATTTACTGACCTGAAATACTGTATATCTCCCCCAGGCTCTTCCAGAAATTCTTCCCAAGATGTTTTTTCTCTTTACAGAAAGATCGCTCTTCTGGCATCCACCTGAGACTCCTCCCCGGCATCTCCTGAATTGCTTTGGTTCCTGTCTTATGGAGCTGAGATCCCAGGTAGCAGACCCAGACTGCTCCGGGAAAGCTTCCCAAGATGTCTCTGTCTTTTGAGGGAAAACTCCCTCCTCCGAGGTCCACCCGAGACTCGTCCCAGGCATCTCCCAGAGACTTTTGACCTCTGCTTTAGGGCCCTGAGATCCTGGGTAGCAGCCCCAGACTCCTCCAGGGAATCATCCCGAGATGTTTTTGTCTTTTGAGGGAAAACTCCCTCCTCCGGGATCCCCCCGAGACTCCTCCCAGGCATCTCCCAGAGTCTTTTAATCTCTGGTTTAGGGACCTGAGATCCCAGGTAGCAGCCCCAGACTCCTCCAGGGAAGCTTCCTGAGATGTTTCTTCGTTTTTAGGAAAATGCTCTCCTCCGGGATCCACCCGAGGCTCCTCCCAGGCAGGTCCTGAATTGCTTTGACGCCTGTCTTAGGGAGCCGAGATCCCGGGTAGCAGCCCCAGACTCCTCCAGGGAAGCTTCCCGAGATGTTTTTGTCTTTTGAGGGAAAACTCTCTCCTCCGGAATCCACCTGAGACTCCTCCCAGTCATCTCCCGAAGTGTTCTCACCTCTCATTTACTGACCTGAAATACTGTATATCTCCCCCAGGCTCTTCCAGAAATTCTTCCCAAGATGTTTTTTCTCTTTACAGAAAGATCGCTCTTCTGTCATCCATGCGAGACCACTCCGAGGCATCTCCTGAATTGCTTTGACTCCTGCCTTATGGAGCCAAGATCCCAGGTAGCAACCCCAGACTCCTCCAGGGAAGCTTCCCAAGATGTTTTTGTCTTTTGGGGGAATAATGTGTCCTCCAGAATCCACCTGAGATTCCTCCCAGGCATCTCCCAGAGTCTTTTAATCTCTGTTTTAGGGCCCTGAGATCCCGGGTAGCAGACCAGACTCCTCCAGGGAAGCTTCCTGAGATGTTTCTTCGCTTTTAGGAAAATGCTCTCCTCCGGGATCCACCCGAGGCTCCTCCCAGGCAGGTCCTGAATTGCTTTGACGCCTCTCTTAGGGATCCGAGATCCCGGGTAGCAGCCCCAGACTCCTCCAGGGAAGCTTCCCGAGATGTTTTTGTCTTTTGAGGGAAAACTCTCTCCTCCGGAATCCACCGAGACTCCTCCCAGTCATCTCCCGAAGTGTTCTCACCTCTCATTTACTGACCTGAAATACTGTATATCTCCCCCAGGCTCTTCCAGAAATTCTTCCCAAGATGTTTTTTCTCTTTACAGAAAGATCGCTCTTCTGGCATCCACGTGAGACTCCTCCCAGGCATCTCCTGAATTGCTTTGACTCCTGTCTTATGGAGCTGAGATCCCAGGTAGCAGACCCAGACTGCTCCGGGGAAGCTTCCCGAGATGTTTTTGTCTTTTGAGGGAAAACTCCCTCCTCCGAGGTCCACCCGAGACTCCTCCCAGGCATCTCCCAGAGTCTTTTTATCTCTGGTTTAAGGAGCTGAGATCCCAGGTAGCAGCCCCAGACTGCTCCGGGGAAGCTTCCTGATATGTTTCTCCGTTTTTAGGAAAATGCTGTCCTCCACGATCCACGCGAGACTCCTCCCAGGCATCTCCTGAATTGCTTTGACTCCTGCCTTATGGAGCCAAGATCCCAGGTAGCAACCCCAGACTCCTCCAGGGAAGCTTCCCGAGATGTTTTTGTCTTTTGAGGGAAAACTCCCTCCTCCGGGATCCACCCGAGACTCCTCCCAGGCATCTCCCAGAGTCTTTTTATCTCTGGTTTAAGGAGCTGAGATCCCAGGTAGCAACCCCAGACTCCTCCGGGGAAGCTTCCTGATATGTTTCTCCGTTTTTAGGAAAATGCTGTCCTCCACGATCCACGCGAGACTCCTCCCAGGCATCTCCTGAATTGCTTTGACTCCTGCCTTATGGAGCCAAGATCCCAGGTAGCAACCCCAGACTCCTCCAGGGAAGCTTCCCAAGATGTTTTTGTCTTTTGGGGGAATAATGTGTCCTCCAGAATCCACCTGAGATTCCTCCCAGGCATCTCCCAGAGTCTTTTAATCTCTGGTTTAGGGACCTGAGATCCCGGGTAGCAGCCCCAGACTCCTCCGGGGAAGCTTCCCGAGATGTTTCTTCGTTTTTAGGAAAATGCTGTCCTCCGCGATCCACGCGAGACTCCTCCCAGGCATCTCCTGAATTGCTTTGACCCCTGTCTTAGGGAGCCGAGATCCCGGGTAGCAGCCCCAGACTCCTCCAGGGAAGCTTCCCGAGATGATTTTGTCTTTGAGGGAAAACTCTCTCCTCCGGGATCCCCCCGAGACTCCTCCCAGTCATCTCCCGAAGTGTTCTCACCTCTCATTTACTGACCTGAAATACTGTATATCTCCCCCAGGCTCTTCCAGAAATTCTTCCCAAGATGTTTTTTCTCTTTACAGAAAGATCGCTCTTCTGTCATCCATGCGAGACTCCTCTGAGGCATCTCCTGAATTGCTTTGACTCTTGTCTTATGGAGCCGAGATCCCAGGTAGCAACCCCAGACTCCTCCAGGGAAGCTTCCCAAGATGTTTTTGTCTTTTGGGGGAATAATGTGTCCTCCAGAATCCACCTGAGATTCCTCCCAGGCATCTCCCAGAGTCTTTTAATCTCTGTTTTAGGGAGCTGAGATCCCGGGTAGCAGACCAGACTCCTCCAGGGAAGCTTCCTGAGATGTTTCTTCGCTTTTAGGAAAATGCTCTCCTCCGGGATCCACCCGAGGCTCCTCCCAGGCAGGTCCTGAATTGCTTTGACGCCTCTCTTAGGGATCCGAGATCCCGGGTAGCAGCCCCAGACTCCTCCAGGGAAGCTTCCCGAGATGTTTTTGTCTTTTGAAGGAAAACTCTCTCCTCCGGAATCCACCGAGACTCCTCCCAGTCATCTCCCGAAGTGTTCTCACCTCTCATTTACTGACCTGAAATACTGTATATCTCCCCCAGGCTCTTCCAGAAATTCTTCCCAAGATGTTTTTTCTCTTTACAGAAAGATCGCTCTTCTGGCATCCACGTGAGACTCCTCCCAGGCATCTCCTGAAGTGCTTTGGTTCCTGTCTTATGGAGCTGAGATCCCAGGTAGCAGACCCAGACTGCTCTGGGGAAGCTTCCCAAGATGTCTTTGTCTTTTGAGGGAAAACTCCCTCCTCCGAGGTCCACCCGAGACTCCTCCCAGGCATCTCCCAGAGACTTTTGACCTCTGCTTTAGGGCCCTGAGATCCTGGGTAGCAGCCCCAGACTCCTCCAGGGAATCATCCCGAGATGTTTTTGTCTTTTGAGGGAAAACTCCCTCCTCCGGGATCCCCCCGAGACTCCTCCCAGGCATCTCCCAGAGTCTTTTAATCTCTGGTTTAGAGACCTGAGATCCCAGGTAGCAGTCCCAGACTCCTCCGGGGAAGCTTCCCGAGATGTTTCTTTGTTTTTAGGAAAATGCTGTCCTCCGCGATCCACGCGAGACTCCTCCCAGGCATCTCCTGAATTGCTTTGACTCCTGCCTTATGGAGCCAAGATCCCAGGTAGCAACCCCAGACTCCTCCAGGGAAGCTTCCCAAGATGTTTTTGTCTTTTGGGGGAATAATGTGTCCTCCAGAATCCACCTGAGATTCCTCCCAGGCATCTCCCAGAGTCTTTTAATCTCTGTTTTAAGGACCTGAGATCCCGGGTAGCAGCCCCAGACTCCTCCGGGGAAGCTTCCCGAGACGTTTCCTCTTTTGTAGGTAAATGCTGTCCTCCGGGATCACCCTGAGATTCCTCCCAGGCGTCTCCTGAAGTCTTTTAATCTCTGGTTTAGGGCCATGACATCTCAGGTAGCAGCCCCAGACTCCTCCAGGGAAGCTTCCTGAGATGTTTCTTCGTTTATAGGTAAATGCTCTCCTCCGGGATCCACCCGAGGCTCCTCCCAGGCAGGTCCTGAATTGCTTTGACCCCTGTCTTAGGGAGCTGAGATCCCGGGTAGCAGCCCCAGACTCCTCCAGGGAAGCTTCCCGAGATGTTTTTGTCTTTTGAGGGAAAACTCTCTCCTCCGGGATCCACCTGAGACTCCTCCCAGTCATCTCCCGAAGTTTTCTCTCATTTACTGACCTGAAATACTGTATATCTCCCCCAGGCTCTTCCAGAAATTCTTCCCAAGATGTTTTTTCTCTTTACAGAAAGATCGCTCTTCTGTCATCCATGCGAGACTCCTCTGAGGCATCTCCTGAATTGCTTTGACTCCTGTCTTATGGAGCTGAGATCCCAGGTAGCAACCCCAGACTCCTCCGGGGAAGCTTCCCAAGATGTTTTTGTCTTTTGGGGGAATAATGTGTCCTCCAGAATCCACCTGAGATTCCTCCCAGGCATCTCCCAGAGTCTTTTAATCTCTGTTTTAGGGAGCTGAGATCCCGGGTAGCAGACCAGACTCCTCCAGGGAAGCTTCCTGAGATGTTTCTTCGTTTTTAGGAAAATGCTCTCCTCCGGGATCCACCCGAGGCTCCTCCCAGGCATCTCCTGAATTGCTTTGACGCCTCTCTTAGGGATCCGAGATCCCGGGTAGCAGCCCCAGACTCCTCCAGGGAAGCTTCCCGAGATGTTTTTGTCTTTTGAGGGAAAACTCTCTCCTCCGGGATCCACCGAGACTCCTCCCAGTCATCTCCCGAAGTTTTCTCACCTCTCATTTACTGACCTGAAATACTGTATATCTCCCCCAGGCTCTTCCAGAAATTCTTCCCAAGATGTTTTTTCTCTTTACAGAAAGATCGCTCTTCAGGCAACCACGTGAGACTCCTCCCAGGCATCTCCTGAAGTGCTTTGGTTCCTGTCTTATGGAGCTGAGATCCCAGGTAGCAGACCCAGACTGCTCCGGGGAAGCTTCCCGAGATGTTTTTGTCTTTTGAGGGAAAACTCCCTCCTCCGAGGTCCACCCGAGACTCCTCCCAGGCATCTCCCAGAGTCTTTTTATCTCTGGTTTAAGGAGCTGAGATCCCAGGTAGCAGCCCCAGACTCCTCCGGGGAAGCTTCCTGATATGTTTCTCCGTTTTTAGGAAAATGCTGTCCTCCGCGATCCACGCGAGACTCCTCCCAGGCATCTCCTGAATTGCTTTGACTCCTGCCTTATGGAGCCAAGATCCCAGGTAGCAACCCCAGACTCCTCCAGGGAAGCTTCCCAAGATGTTTTTGTCTTTTGGGGGAATAATGTGTCCTCCAGAATCCACCTGAGATTCCTCCCAGGCATCTCCCAGAGTCTTTTAATCTCTGTTTTAAGGACCTGAGATCCCGGGTAGCAGCCCCAGACTCCTCCAGGGAAGCTTCCTGAGATGTTTCTTCGCTTTTAGGAAAATGCTCTCCTCCGGGATCCACCCGAGGCTCCTCCCAGGCATCTCCTGAATTGCTTTGACGCCTCTCTTAGGGAGCTGAGATCCCGGGTAGCAGCCCCAGACTCCTCCAGGGAAGCTTCCCGAGATGTTTTTGTCTTTTGAGGGAAAACTCTCTCCTCCGGGATCCACCTGAGACTCCTCCCAGTCATCTCCCGAAGTGTTCTCACCTCTCATTTACTGACCTGAAATACTGTATATCTCCCCCAGGCTCTTCCAGAAATTCTTCCCAAGATGTTTTTTCTCTTTACAGAAAGATCGCTCTTCTGGCATCCACGTGAGACTCCTCCCAGGCATCTCCTGAAGTGCTTTGGTTCCTGTCTTATGGAGCTGAGATCCCAGGTAGCAGACCCAGACTGCTCCGGGGAAGCTTCCCGAGATGTTTTTGTCTTTTGAGGGAAAACTCCCTCCTCCGAGGTCCACCCGAGACTCCTCCCAGGCATCTCCCAGAGTCTTTTTATCTCTGGTTTAAGGAGCTGAGATCCCAGGTAGCAACCCCAGACTCCTCCGGGGAAGCTTCCTGAGATGTTTCTCCGTTTTTAGGAAAATGCTGTCCTCCGCGATCCACGCGAGACTCCTCCCAGGCATCTCCTGAATTGCTTTGACTCCTGCCTTATGGAGCCAAGATCCCAGGTAGCAACCCCAGACTCCTCCAGGGAAGCTTCCCAAGATGTTTTTGTCTTTTGGGGGAATAATGTGTCCTCCAGAATCCACCTGAGATTCCTCCCAGGCATCTCCCAGAGTCTTTTTATCTCTGTTTTAAGGACCTGAGATCCCGGGTAGCAGCCCCAGACTCCTCCGGGGAAGCTTCCCGAGATGTTTCCTCTTTTGTAGGTAAATGCTGTCCTCCGAGATCACCCTGAGATTCCTCCCAGGCGTCTCCTGAAGTCTTTTAATCACTGGTTTAGGGCCATGACATCTCAGGTAGCACCCCCAGACTCCTCCAGGGAAGCTTCCTGAGATGTTTCTTCGCTTTTAGGAAAATGCTCTCCTCCGGGATCCACCCGAGGCTCCTCCCAGGCATCTCCTGAATTGCTTTGACGCCTCTCTTAGGGAGCCGAGATCCCGGGTAGCAGCCCCAGACTCCTCCAGGGAAGCTTCCCGAGATGTTTTTGTCTTTTGAGGGAAAACTCTCTCCTCCGGGATCCCCCGAGACTCCTCCCAGTCATCTCCCGAAGTGTTCTCACCTCTCATTTACTGACCTGAAATACTGTATATCTCCCCCAGGCTCTTCCAGAAATTCTTCCCAAGATGTTTTTTCTCTTTACAGAAAGATCGCTCTTCTGGCATCCACCTGAGACTCCTCCCAGGCATCTCCTGAATTGCTTTGATTCCTGTCTTATGGAGCTGAGATCCCAGGTAGCAGACCCAGACTGCTCCGGGAAAGCTTCCCAAGATGTCTCTGTCTTTTGAGGGAAAACTCCCTCCTCCGAGGTCCACCCGAGACTCGTCCCAGGCATCTCCCAGAGACTTTTGACCTCTGCTTTAGGGCCCTGAGATCCTGGGTAGCAACCCCAGACTCCTCCAGGGAATCATCCCGAGATGTTTTTGTCTTTTGAGGGAAAACTCCCTCCTCCGGGATCCCCCCGAGACTCCTCCCAGGCATCTCCCAGAGTCTTTTTATCTCTGGTTTAAGGAGCTGAGATCCCAGGTAGCAGCCCCAGACTCCTCCAGGGAAGCTTCCTGAGATGTTTCTTCGCTTTTAGGAAAATGCTCTCCTCCGGGATCCACCCGAGGCTCCTCCCAGGCAGGTCCTGAATTGCTTTGACGCCTCTCTTAGGGATCCGAGATCCCGGGTAGCAGCCCCAGACTCCTCCAGGGAAGCTTCCCGAGATGTTTTTGTCTTTTGAGGGAAAACTCTCTCCTCCGGGATCCACCTGAGACTCCTCCCAGTCATCTCCCGAAGTGTTCTCACCTCTCATTTACTGACCTGAAATACTGTATATCTCCCCCAGGCTCTTCCAGAAATTCTTCCCAAGATGTTTTTTCTCTTTACAGAAAGATCGCTCTTCTGGCATCCACGTGAGACTCCTCCCAGGCATCTCCTGAATTGCTTTGACTCCTGCCTTATGGAGCCGAGATCCCAGGTGGCAACCCCAGACTCCTCCAGGGAAGCTTCCCAAGATGTTTTTGTCTTTTGGGGGAATAATGTGTCCTCCAGAATCCACCTGAGATTCCTCCCAGGCATCTCCCAGAGTCTTTTAATCTCTGTTTTAGGGCCCTGAGATCCCGGGTAGCAGACCAGACTCCTCCAGGGAAGCTTCCTGAGATGTTTCTTCGCTTTTAGGAAAATGCTCTCCTCCGGGATCCACCCGAGGCTCCTCCCAGGCATCTCCTGAATTGCTTTGACGCCTCTCTTAGGGATCCGAGATCCCGGGTAGCAGCCCCAGACTCCTCCAGGGAAGCTTCCCGAGATGTTTTTGTCTTTTGAAGGAAAACTCTCTCCTCCGGAATCCACCGAGACTCCTCCCAGTCATCTCCCGAAGTGTTCTCACCTCTCATTTACTGACCTGAAATACTGTATATCTCCCCCAGGCTCTTCCAGAAATTCTTCCCAAGATGTTTTTTCTCTTTACAGAAAGATCGCTCTTCTGGCATCCACGTGAGACTCCTCCCAGGCATCTCCTGAATTGCTTTGACTCCTGTCTTATGGAGCTGAGATCCCAGGTAGCAGACCCAGACTGCTCCGGGGAAGCTTCCCGAGATGTTTTTGTCTTTTGAGGGAAAACTCCCTCCTCCGAGGTCCACCCGAGACTCCTCCCAGGCATCTCCCAGAGTCTTTTTATCTCTGGTTTAAGGAGCTGAGATCCCAGGTAGCAGCCCCAGACTCCTCTGGGGAAGCTTCCTGATATGTTTCTCCGTTTTTAGGAAAATGCTGTCCTCCACGATCCACGCGAGACTCCTCCCAGGCATCTCCTGAATTGCTTTGACTCCTGCCTTATGGAGCCAAGATCCCAGGTAGCAACCCCAGACTCCTCCAGGGAAGCTTCCCAAGATGTTTTTGTCTTTTGGGGGAATAATGTGTCCTCCAGAATCCACCTGAGATTCCTCCCAGGCATCTCCCAGAGTCTTTTAATCTCTGTTTTAGGGACCTGAGATCCCGGGTAGCAGCCCCAGACTCCTCCGGGGAAGCTTCCTGAGATGTTTCCTCTTTTGTAGGTAAATGCTGTCCTCCGGGATCACCCTGAGATTCCTCCCAGGCGTCTCCTGAAGTCTTTTAATCTCTGGTTTAGGGCCATGACATCTCAGGTAGCACCCCCAGACTCCTCCAGGGAAGCTTCCTGAGATGTTTCTTCGCTTTTAGGAAAATGCTCTCCTCCGGGATCCACCCGAGGCTCCTCCCAGGCAGGTCCTGAATTGCTTTGACGCCTCTCTTAGGGAGCCGAGATCCCGGGTAGCAGCCCCAGACTCCTCCAGGGAAGCTTCCCGAGATGTTTTTGTCTTTTGAGGGAAAACTCTCTCCTCCGGGATCCACCCGAGACTCCTCCCAGTCATCTCCCGAAGTGTTCTCACCTCTCATTTACTGACCTGAAATACTGTATATCTCCCCCAGGCTCTTCCAGAAATTCTTCCCAAGATGTTTTTTCTCTTTACAGAAAGATCGCTCTTCTGTCATCCATGCGAGACTCCTCCCCGGCATCTCCTGAATTGCTTTGACTCCTGTCTTATGGAGCTGAGATCCCAGGTAGCAGACCCAGACTGCTCCGGGGAAGCTTCCCGAGATGTTTTTGTCTTTTGAGGGAAAACCCTCCTCCGAGGTCCACCCGAGAGTCCTCCCAGGCATCTCCCAGAGTCTTTTAATCTCTGGTTTAGGGACCTGAGATCCCAGGTAGCAACCCCAGACTCCTCCAGGGAAGCTTCCCAAGATGTTTTTGTCGTTTGGGGGAATAATGTGTCCTCCAGAATCCACCTGAGATTCCTCCCAGGCATCTCCCAGAGTCTTTTAATCTCTGTTTTAGGGAGCTGAGATCCCGGGTAGCAGACCAGACTCCTCCAGGGAAGCTTCCCGAGACGTTTCCTCTTTTGTAGGTAAATGCTCTCCTCCGGGATCCACCCGAGGCTCCTCCCAGGCAGGTCCTGAATTGCTTTGACCCCTGTCTTAGGGAGCCGAGATCCCGGGTAGCAGCCCCAGACTCCTCCAGGGAAGCTTCCCGAGATGTTTTTGTCTTTTGAAGGAAAACTCTCTCCTCCGGGATCCACCGAGACTCCTCCCAGTCATCTCCCGAAGTGTTCTCACCTCTCATTTACTGACCTGAAATACTGTATATCTCCCCCAGGCTCTTCCAGAAATTCTTCCCAAGATGTTTTTTCTCTTTACAGAAAGATCGCTCTTCTGGCATCCACGTGAGACTCCTCCCAGGCATCTCCTGAATTGCCTTGATTCCTGTCTTATGGAGCTGAGATCCCAGGTAGCAGACCCAGACTGCTCCGGGGAAGCTTCCCAAGATGTCTTTGTCTTTTGAGGGAAAACTCCCTCCTCCGAGGTCCACCCGAGACTCGTCCCAGGCATCTCCCAGAGACTTTTGACCTCTGCTTTAGGGCCCTGAGATCCTGGGTAGCAGCCCCAGACTCCTCCAGGGAATCATCCCGAGATGTTTTTGTCTTTTGAGGGAAAACTCCCTCCTCCGGGATCCCCCCGAGACTCCTCCCAGGCATCTCCCAGAGTCTTTTTATCTCTGGTTTAAGGAGCTGAGATCCCAGGTAGCAACCCCAGACTCCTCCGGGGAAGCTTCCTGATATGTTTCTCCGTTTTTAGGAAAATGCTGTCCTCCGCGATCCACGCGAGACTCCTCCCAGGCATCTCCTAAATTGCTTTGACTCCTGCCTTATGGAGCCAAGATCCCAGGTAGCAACCCCAGACTCCTCCAGGGAAGCTTCCCAAGATGTTTTTGTCTTTTGGGGGAATAATGTGTCCTCCAGAATCCACCTGAGATTCCTCCCAGGCATCTCCCAGAGTCTTTTAATCTCTGTTTTAGGGCCCTGAGATCCCGGGTAGCAGCCCCAGACTCCTCCGGGGAAGCTTCCCGAGACGTTTCCTCTTTTGTAGGTAAATGCTGTCCTCCGGGATCACCCTGAGATTCCTCCCAGGCGTCTCCTGAAGTCTTTTAATCTCTGGTTTAGGGCCATGACATCTCAGGTAGCAGCCCCAGACTCCTCCAGGGAAGCTTCCTGAGATGTTTCTTCGTTTTTAGGAAAATGCTCTCCTCCGGGATCCACCCGAGGCTCCTCCCAGGCAGGTCCTGAATTGCTTTGACGCCTCTCTTAGGGAGCCGAGATCCCGGGTAGCAGCCCCAGACTCCTCCAGGGAAGCTTCCCGAGAAGTTTTTGTCTTTTGAGGGAAAACTCTTTCCTTCGGGATCCACGTGAGACTCCTGCCAGTCATCTCCCGAAGTGTTCTCACCCCTCATTTACTGACCTGAAATAGTGTATGTCTCCCCCAGGCTCTTCCAGAAATTCTTCCCAAGATGTTTTTTCTCTTTACAGAAAGATCGCTCTTCTGGCATCCACGTGAGACTCCGCCCAGGCATCTCCTGAATTGCTTTGACTCTTGTCTTATGGAGCCGAGATCCCAGGTAGCAACCCCAGACTCCTCCAGGGAAGCTTCCCAAGATGTTTTTGTCTTTTGAGGGAAAACTCCCTCCTCAGAGATCCACCCGAGACTCCTCCCAGGCATCTCCCAGAGTCTTTTAATCTCTGGTTTAGGGCCCTGCCATCCCAGGTAGCTGCCCCAGACTCCTCCGGGGAAGCTTCCTGAGAAGTTTCTTCATTTTTAGGAAAATGCTGTCCTCCAGGATCCACCCGAGGCTCCTCCCAGGCATCTCCTGAATTGCTTTGACGCCTCTCTTAGGGAGCCGAGATCCCGGGTAGCAGCCCCAGACTCCTCCAGGGAAGCTTCCCGAGATGATTTTGTCTTTTGAGGGAAAACTCTCTCCTCCGGGATCCCCCCGAGACTCCTCCCAGTCATCTCCCGAAGTGTTCTCACCTCTCATTTACTGACCTGAAATACTGTATATCTCCCCCAGGCTCTTCCAGAAATTCTTCCCAAGATGTTTTTTCTCTTTACAGAAAGATCGCTCTTCTGGCATCCACCTGAGACTCCTCCCAGGCATCTCCTGAATTGCTTTGATTCCTGTCTTATGGAGCTCAGATCCCAGGTAGCAGACCCAGACTGCTCCGGGAAAGCTTCCCAAGATGTCTCTGTCTTTTGAGGGAAAACTCCCTCCTCCGAGGTCCACCCGAGACTCGTCCCAGGCATCTCCCAGAGACTTTTGACCTCTGCTTTAGGGCCCTGAGATCCTGGGTAGCAGCCCCAGACTCCTCCAGGGAATCATCCCGAGATGTTTTTGTCTTTTGAGGGAAAACTCCCTCCTCCGGGATCCCCCCGAGACTCCTCCCAGGCATCTCCCAGAGTCTTTTTATCTCTGGTTTAAGGAGCTGAGATCCCAGGTAGCAGCCCCAGACTGCTCCGGGGAAGCTTCCTGATATGTTTCTCCGTTTTTAGGAAAATGCTGTCCTCCACGATCCACGCGAGACTCCTCCCAGGCATCTCCTGAATTGCTTTGACTCCTGCCTTATGGAGCCAAGATCCCAGGTAGCAACCCCAGACTCCTCCAGGGAAGCTTCCCAAGATGTTTTTGTCTTTTGGGGGAATAATGTGTCCTCCAGAATCCACCTGAGATTCCTCCCAGGCATCTCCCAGAGTCTTTTAATCTCTGTTTTAGGGACCTGAGATCCCGGGTAGCAGCCCCAGACTCCTCCGGGGAAGCTTCCTGAGATGTTTCTTCGCTTTTAGGAAAATGCTCTCCTCCGGGATCCACCCGAGGCTCCTCCCAGGCATCTCCTGAATTGCTTTGACCCCTGTCTTAGGGAGCTGAGATCCCGGGTAGCAGCCCCAGACTCCTCCAGGGAAGCTTCCCGAGATGTTTTTGTCTTTTGAGGGAAAACTCTCTCCTCCGGGATCCACCTGAGACTCCTCCCAGTCATCTCCCGAAGTTTTCTCACCTCTCATTTACTGACCTGAAATACTGTATATCTCCCCCAGGCTCTTCCAGAAATTCTTCCCAAGATGTTTTTTCTCTTTACAGAAAGATCGCTCTTCTGGCATCCACGTGAGACTCCTCCCAGGCATCTCCTGAAGTGCTTTGGTTCCTGTCTTATGGAGCTGAGATCCCAGGTAGCAGACCCAGACTGCTCCGGGGAAGCTTCCCGAGATGTTTTTGTCTTTTGAGGGAAAACTCCCTCCTCCGAGGTCCACCCGAGACTCCTCCCAGGCATCTCCCAGAGTCTTTTTATCTCTGGTTTAAGGAGCTGAGATCCCAGGTAGCAACCCCAGACTCCTCCGGGGAAGCTTCCTGATATGTTTCTCCGTTTTTAGGAAAATGCTGTCCTCCGCGATCCACGCGAGACTCCTCCCAGGCATCTCCTGAATTGCTTTGACTCCTGCCTTATGGAGCCAAGATCCCAGGTAGCAACCCCAGACTCCTCCAGGGAAGCTTCCCAAGATGTTTTTGTCTTTTGGGGGAATAATGTGTCCTCCAGAATCCACCTGAGATTCCTCCCAGGCATCTCCCAGAGTCTTTTAATCTCTGTTTTAAGGACCTGAGATCCCGGGTAGCAGCCCCAGACTCCTCCGGGGAAGCTTCCCGAGACGTTTCCTCTTTTGTAGGTAAATGCTGTCCTCCGGGATCACCCTGAGATTCCTCCCAGGCGTCTCCTGAAGTCTTTTAATCTCTGGTTTAGGGCCATGACATCTCAGGTAGCAGCCCCAGACTCCTCCAGGGAAGCTTCCTGAGATGTTTCTTCGCTTTTAGGAAAATGCTCTCCTCCGGGATCCACCCGAGGCTCCTCCCAGGCAGGTCCTGAATTGCTTTGACGCCTCTCTTAGGGAGCCGAGATCCCGGGTAGCAGCCCCAGACTCCTCCAGGGAAGCTTCCCGAGATGTTTTTGTCTTTTGAGGGAAAACTCTCTCCTCCGGGATCCACCCGAGACTCCTCCCAGTCATCTCCCGAAGTGTTCTCACCTCTCATTTACTGACCTGAAATACTGTATATCTCCCCCAGGCTCTTCCAGAAATTCTTCCCAAGATGTTTTTTCTCTTTACAGAAAGATCGCTCTTCTGTCATCCATGCGAGACTCCTCCGAGGCATCTCCTGAATTGCTTTGACTCCTGTCTTATGGAGCTGAGATCCCAGGTAGCAGACCCAGACTGCTCCGGGGAAGCTTCCCGAGATGTTTTTGTCTTTTGAGGGAAAACTCCCTCCTCCGAGGTCCACCCGAGACTCCTCCCAGGCATCTCCCAGAGTCTTTTAATCTCTGGTTTAGGGACCTGAGATCCCAGGTAGCAACCCCAGACTCCTCCAGGGAAGCTTCCCAAGATGTTTTTGTCGTTTGGGGGAATAATGTGTCCTCCAGAATCCACCTGAGATTCCTCCCAGGCATCTCCCAGAGTCTTTTAATCTCTGTTTTAGGGAGCTGAGATCCCGGGTAGCAGACCAGACTCCTCCAGGGAAGCTTCCTGAGATGTTTCTTCGCTTTTAGGAAAATGCTCTCCTCCGGGATCCACCCGAGGCTCCTCCCAGGCATCTCCTGAATTGCTTTGACCCCTGTCTTAGGGAGCCGAGATCCCGGGTAGCAGCCCCGGACTCCTCCAGGGAAGCTTCCCGAGATGTTTTTGTCTTTTGAGGGAAAACTCTCTCCTCCGGGATCCCCCCGAGACTCCTCCCAGTCATCTCCCGAAGTGTTCTCACCTCTCATTTACTGACCTGAAATACTGTATATCTCCCCCAGGCTCTTCCAGAAATTCTTCCCAAGATGTTTTTTCTCTTTACAGAAAGATCGCTCTTCTGGCATCCACCTGAGACTCCTCCCAGGCATCTCCTGAATTGCTTTGGTTCCTGTCTTATGGAGCTGAGATCCCAGGTAGCAGACCCAGACTGCTCCGGGGAAGCTTCCCAAGATGTCTCTGTCTTTTGAGGGAAAACTCCCTCCTCCGAGGTCCACCCGAGACTCGTCCCAGGCATCTCCCAGAGACTTTTGACCTCTGCTTTAGGGCCCTGAGATCCTGGGTAGCAACCCCAGACTCCTCCAGGGAATCATCCCGAGATGTTTTTGTCTTTTGAGGGAAAACTCCCTCCTCCGGGATCCCCCCGAGACTCCTCCCAGGCATCTCCCAGAGTCTTTTTATCTCTGGTTTAAGGAGCTGAGATCCCAGGTAGCAGTCCCAGACTCCTCCGGGGAAGCTTCCTGATATGTTTCTCCGTTTTTAGGAAAATGCTGTCCTCCGCGATCCACGCGAGACTCCTCCCAGGCATCTCCTAAATTGCTTTGACTCCTGCCTTATGGAGCCAAGATCCCAGGTAGCAACCCCAGACTCCTCCAGGGAAGCTTCCCAAGATGTTTTTGTCTTTTGGGGGAATAATGTGTCCTCCAGAATCCACCTGAGATTCCTCCCAGGCATCTCCCAGAGTCTTTTAATCTCTGTTTTAGGGAGCTGAGATCCCGGGTAGCAGCCCCAGACTCCTCCGGGGAAGCTTCCCGAGACGTTTCCTCTTTTGTAGGTAAATGCTGTCCTCCGGGATCCACCTGAGATTCCTCCCAGGCATCTCCCAGAGTCTTTTAATCTCTGGTTTAGGGCGCTGAGATCCCAGGTAGCAGCCCCAGACTCCTCCAGGGAAGCTTCCTGAGATGTTTCTTCGTTTTTAGGAAAATGCTCTCCTCCGGGATCCACCCGAGGCTCCTCCCAGGCAGGTCCTGAATTGCTTTGACGCCTCTCTTAGGGAGCCGAGATCCCGGGTAGCAGCCCCAGACTCCTCCAGGGAAGCTTCCCGAGAAGTTTTTGTCTTTTGAGGGAAAACTCTTTCCTTCGGGATCCACGTGAGACTCCTGCCAGTCATCTCCCGAAGTGTTCTCACCTCTCATTTACTGACCTGAAATAGTGTATGTCTCCCCCAGGCTCTTCCAGAAATTCTTCCCAAGATGTTTTTTCTCTTTACAGAAAGATCGCTCTTCTGGCATCCACGTGAGACTCCGCCCAGGCATCTCCTGAATTGCTTTGACTCTTGTCTTATGGAGCCGAGATCCCAGGTAGCAACCCCAGACTCCTCCAGGGAAGCTTCCCAAGATGTTTTTGTCTTTTGAGGGAAAACTCCCTCCTCAGAGATCCACCCGAGACTCCTCCCAGGCATCTCCCAGAGTCTTTTAATCTCTGGTTTAGGGCCCTGCCATCCCAGGTAGCTGCCCCAGACTCCTCCGGGGAAGCTTCCTGAGAAGTTTCTTCATTTTTAGGAAAATGCTGTCCTCCAGGATCCACCCAAGACTCCTCCCAGGCATCTGCTGGATTGCTTTGACCCCTGTCTTAGGGAGATGAGATCCTGGGTAGAATACCCAGACTCCTCCAGGGAAGCTTCTCAAGGTGTTTTTGTCTTTTGGTGGAATAATCTGTCCTCCAGGATCCACTCGAGATTCCTCCCAGGCATCTCCTAAACTCTTTTGACCTCTGGTTTCGGGAGCTGAGATCCCGGGTACCAGACCCAGACTCCTCCAGAGAAGGTTCCCGAGGTGTTTCTTCGTCTTTAGGAAAATGCTGTCCTCCGGGATCCACCTGAGACTCCTCCCAGGCATCTCCCGCAGTGTTTTCTGCTGTGATTTTCAGACCTGGAATACTTTGTAGCTCCCCTAGACTCTTCCAAAAATTCTTCCCAAGATGTTTTTTCTATTTACAGAACGATCGCTCTTCTGGCATCTACCCGAGACTCATCCCAGGCCTCTCCTGAATTGCTTTGACTCCTGTCTTAGGGAACTGAGATCCTGGGTAGCAGCCCCAGACTCCTCCAGGGAAGCTTCCCAAGATGTTTTTGTCTTTTGGGGGAAAACTCTCTGCTCCGGGATCCACCCAAGACTCCTCCCAGGCATCTCCTGAAGGACTTTGACCCCTGTCTTAGGGACCTGAGATCCCAGATAGCAGCCCCAGAGTCTTCCAGGGAAGCTTCCGAAGACATTTTTGTCTTATGGTGGAAAACTCTCTCCTCCGGGATCCACCTGAGACTCCTCCCAGGCATCTCCCGGAGTGTCTCACTTCTGATTTACTGACCTGAAATACTGTATATCTCCCACAGACTCTTCCAAAAAATTCTCCCAAGATGTTTTCTCTCTTTACAGAAAGATCACTCTTCTGGGATCCCCCTGAGTTTCCTCCCAGGCATCTCCTGAAGTGTTTTCACTCCTCTCACATGGAGCCGAGATCCCGGAAAGCAGCCCCAGACTCCTCCAGGGAAGCTTCCCGAGGTGTTTCTTCTTTTTTCGGAAAATGCTGTCCTCAAGGATCCACCTGAGACTCCTCCCAGGCATCTCCCAGAGTCTTTTGACCTCTGGTTTCTGGACCTGAGATCCCGAGTAGCAACCCGAGACTCCTCCACGGATGCTTCCCGAGATGTTTTTCTCATTTGAGGAAAACTCTCTTCTCCAGGATCCACCCGAGACTCCTCCCAGGCATCTCCCAGAGGCTTTTGTCCTCTGGTTTACGGAACTGAGATCCCAGATAGTAGCCCCAGTCTCCTCCACAGATGCTTCCCAAGACTTTTTTCTCATTTGAGGGAAAAACCTCTCTTCTGGGATCCACCCGAGACTCCTCCCAGGCATCTCCCAGAGTGTTCTCACCTCTGATTTACTGACCAGAAATACTGTGTAGCGCCCCCAGGTTTCTCCAAAAATTCTTCCCAAGATGTTTTCTCTGTTTACAGAAAGATCGCTCTTCTGGGATCAAACTGAGACTCCTCCCAGGCATCTCCTGAAATCTTTTGTTCTCTGGTTTCTGGACCTGAGATCCCGGGTAGCAGCCCCAGACTCCTCCAGGGAAGCTTCCAGAGATGTTTTTCTCATTTGAGGGAAAAACCTGTCCTCCGGGATCCACCTGAGACTCCTCCCAGGCATCTCCCAGGGTCTTTTGACCTCTGCTTTAGGGACCTCATATCCCAGGTAGCAGCCCCAGACTCCTCCAGGGAATCTTCCCGAGATGTTTTTCTCATTTGAGGGAAAACTCTCTCTTCCGGGATCCACGTGAGACTCCTCCCAGGCATCTCCCAGAGTCTCTTGGCCTCTGGTTTCTGGACCTGAGATCCCGAGTAGCAGCCCCAGACTCCTCCACGGATGCTTCCCGAGATGTTTTTCTCATTTGAGTGAAAACTTTCTCTTCCAGGATCCACCCGAGGCTCCTCCCAGGCATCTCCCAGAGTCTTTTGATCACTGCTTTAGGGACCTGAGATCCCGAGTAGCAGCCCCAGACTCCTCCAGGGAAGCTTCCCGAGGTGTTTCTTTTTTTCTATGAAAACTCTCTCCTCCGGGATCCACCTGAGACTCCTCCCAGGCATCTCCCAGCGTCTCTTGGCCTCTGGTTTCTGGACCTGAGATCCCGAGTAGCAGCCCCAGACTCCTCCACAGATGCTTCCCGAGAATTTTTTCTCATTTGACGGAAAACTCTCTCCGCCGGAATCCACCCAAGACTCCTCCCAGGCAGCTCCTGAAGTGCTTTGACCCTTGTCTTAGGGAGCCGAGATCCTGGGTAGCAGCCCCAGACTCCTCCAGGGAAGCTTCCCGAGGTGCTTCTTCTTTTTTCGGAAAATGCTGTCCTCCAGGATCCACCCGAGACTCCTCCCAGGCATCTCCCAGAGTCTTTTAACCTCTGCTTTAGGGACCTCATATCCCAGGTAGTCGTCCCAGACTCCTCCAGGGAAGCTTCCCGAGATGTTTTTTTCTTTTGAGGGAAAACTCTCTTCTCCAGGATCCACCCGAGACTCCTCCCAGGCATCTCCCAGAGTCTTTTGATCTCTGCTTTAGGGACCTGAGATCCCGAGTAGCCGCCCCAGACTCTTCCTCGTATGCTTCCCGATATTTTTTTCTCATTTGAGGGAAAAGTCTCTTCTCCAAGATCCACCCGAGACTCCTCCCAGGCATCTCCCGGAGTGTCTCACTTCTGATTTACTGACCTGAAATACTGTATATCTCCCACAGACTCTTCCAAAAAATTCTCCCAAGATGTTTTCTCTCTTTACAGAAAGATCACTCTTCTGGGATCCCCCTGAGTTTCCTCCCAGGCATCTCCTGAAGTGCTTTCACGCCTCTCACAGGGAGCCGAGATCCCCGGAAGCAGCCTCAGACTCCTCCAGGGAAGCTTCCCGAGGTGTTTCTTCTTTTCTACGAAAATGCTGTCCTCCGGGATCCACCCGAGACTCCTCCCAGGCATCTCCCAGAGTCTTTTGACCTCTGCTTTAGGGACCTGAGATCCCGAGTAGCAGCCCCAGACTTCTCCAGGGAAGCTTCCCGAGGTGCTTCTTCTTTTTTCGGAAAATGCTATCCTCCAGGATAGACCCGAGACTCCTCCCAGGCATCTCCCAGAGTCTTTTGACATCTGCTTTAGGGACCTGAGGTCCTGGGTAGCCGCCCCAGACTCCTCCACGGATGCTTCCCGAGATGTTTTTCTCATTTGAGGAAAACTCTCTTCTCCAGGATCCACCCGAGACTCCTCCCAGGCATCTCCCAGAGGCTTTTGTCCTCTGGTTTACGGAACTGAGATCCCAGATAGTAGCCCCAGACTCCTCCACGGATGCTTCCCGAGATTTTTTTCTCATTTGAGGGAAAAACCTCTCTTCTGGGATCCACCCGAGACTCCTCCCAGGCATCTCCCGGAGTGTTCTCACCTCTGATTTACTGACCGGAAATACTGTGTAGCGCCCCCAGGTTTCTCCAAAAATTCTTCCCAAGATGTTTTTTCTGTTTACAGAAAGATCGCTCTTCTGGGATCAATCTGAGACTCCTCCCAGGCATCTCCTGAAATCTTTTGTCCTCTGGTTTCTGGACCTGAGATCCCGGGTAGCAGCCCCAGACTCCTCCAGGGAAGCTTCCAGAGATGTTTTTCTCATTTGAGGGGAAAAAACTGTCCTCCGGAATCCACCCGAAACTTCTCCCAGGCATCTCCTGAAGACTTTTGTCCTCTGGTTTAGGGAACTGAGATCCTATATTGCAGCCCCAGACTCCTTCAGGGAAGCTTCCCGAGGTGTTTCTTCTTTATTAGGTAAATGCTGTCCTCCTGGATCCACCTTAGAGTCCTCCCAGGCTTCTCCCAGCATCTTTTGACCTCTGCTTTAGGGACCTGAGATTCCGGGTAGCAGCCCCAGACTCCTCCAAGTGAGATACCCAATATATTTTTTCTTTTTTCAGAAAGGTCCGTCTTCCAGGATCTGCCTGAATTTCTTCCCAGCCATCTCTTGGGGTCTTACCAGCTCTTCTTTACGGACGTGAGATTACAGATACCCTCCCCAGGCTGCTTTAAGGAAGATACTCAAGATTTTTTTTTTTTTTTTTTTTCCAGAAACGTTTATGATCCTCTATCTACCCGTGAATCCTCCCGGTATCTCCCACAGTGTTTTGGCCTTTTCTTTAGGGTCCTGTGATTCAAGGTAGAAGCCCCAGACTCCTCCAAGGGAGCTACTCGAGGTGATTTTTCTTTTTGTAGAATTATTTATCGTCCAGGATGTACGTCAGCCTTCTCCCAGGCATGTCCCGGGTTTTTCTGACCTCTGCTTTAGGGACCTGAAATCCTAGATAGCGGCCCTAGACTTCTTCAGAGAATCTTTCTGAGATTTTTTTCCTCTTTTTTTTTTTCGGAATCTATTGTCTGGGATCCACCTGAGACTCCTCCCAGGCATCTCCTGGAGTCTTTTGACCTCTGGTTTTGGGACCTCAGATCCTGGGTAACAGCCGCAGATGCCTCCAAGTAAGATACCCAATATGTTTTTCCTCCTTTCAAGAAAATGCTCTCCACTCTGGGACCCACCCTTGACTTCTCCCAGGCATCTCTCGTACCCCAGACTCTCCAAGGAACCTTCCTTCTCTTTTGCAGAATGATCTGTGCTTCAGGATCCACCGACCCTCCCATTTCGAGTAGGTTACGGTTTGAGTTCTGTTCTGTGAGTTCACAAACCCACAGCTCCAGGGACACAGGGGCTGGGAAAGGCATTCTGAGTGGAGCACAGCACTGCACCAGCATTGCTCCCTCCATAGTTTTGTCATCTGAGCCACCCATGGTCTCAAGGACCTCCTCCTCAGCCCACACCTCCCATTAGCGTTAGGGTTAGGGTTCCGAGAGCCACAAATCCTACAGCTCCAGGGACCCTGGGCCTGGAAAAGCCATGCCACGGAGGGCAAGGCACCTCACCAACGTTGCTCCCTCCACACCTTTCTCATCCGAGCTGCCTGTCACAGCGCTGCTGCGGGATCGTGAAGGCAAGAACAGCTTCCAGTCCTGGCACCTTTAGTGTAGGAGCAGGTGCTGGATGTTTTCAATTTTGGACCTTGACTCCCATGAGAATGACAGAGAACGTTGGGACCATTGCAAGTGCAGCTCCTCGGTGTTAGTGGGCCTGTTAAAGCGCTGCCGAGGGATAATGAGGGCAAGGAGTGCCTTTCAGTCCTGGCACGTTCCGTGTGGGAGCAATTGCTGGACATTTTTTATTTTGGAGCTGGGCAAGAGTGGGAGAGAGTGAGGGGACCGTTACGTGGCAAGGAAAGCACAGAGCCCCGGTGTTGGTGGGGCTCTGAAAGCGCTGCCACGGGACAATGAGGGCAAGCAATTTAATATGACCAATTTGAATGGAACAATCCAGGAATTCCTTACTTACAGAAAGTCACTCTGTTACAGTCCACGCTAAGGGATGCTGGACTAAACTCTCACTCCTTTTCTTTGGAGGAATTCTGAAAGGAAAAGGAACCAAAGAACTGTTACACCATGTAGAATTCTGTTGTACAGGAGATGTTTATTTGTTTGCTTGCTTTAAGAACTAAAGGTGGTTTCAAAACCCCAAAACAGAAGATAACCAGAGTACAGAACAAGATACTAGAGCTAAAACAAAGACATCTGTCTTGTCTGTGCTATTGACTATACTATTGACAGAAACCCTTGTCCAAGTTTGAGGCTAAGACTGCATCCAGCCACGCTTGGGCTCCATAAGGAGTTTAGAAAGCAAGGGGACCTACTCTGAACCTCGTGACTGAATGGGAGGGTCTTCCTCACTCTTTGGCTGTCCGGTCTCTGTAAGAATTATTCTAACTTGATTCTACCTGAATTTTCCTTTGTATGTTTCTTCCATGCAGTAATTAATCATAGAATGGTTTGGATTGGAAGGGACTTTTAGAGGCCATCTAGTCCAACCCCCCTGCTATGTGCTGGGACATCTTCAACTAGATCAGGTTGCTTAAAGCCCCATCCAACCTGACCTGGAATGTTTCCAGGGATGGGGCATCCCCCACCTCTCTGGGCATCCTGGGCCAGTGTCTCACCACCCTCAGCATAAAAAAAAATAATCTTCCCAGCTGCCCCATCCCTGCTCATTTCAGGGGGTTTGGACTAGATGGCCTTTAAAGGTCCCTTCCAACCCAAACTATTCTATGACTTCACTGATGTTTCCCTGTTAGCTCCTATGACCTCAGCAGCCACGGCTCATCTCCATAGGGCTCCAAGTGCGCTGCACCCAGCACATCTCGGAGCAACAGGCTGAGGGCCCTCGCTGGCACCCCATCCCCTGTAACCATAGCACGTTCCCACAGCTCATCATGGGCAAGCCTGTTACTGTCCCCCTCCCACTTCAAGCCTAGTTTAAAGCTCTGGCAACGGGTCCTGACAGTTTGTGAGCAAAGACCCTCTTCCCCCGTTCAGAAAGGGGAATCACATCTGACACCAGCAAGCCTGCTGCCGTGTAGGCCATCCCATTTGCAAAAAAACCCCAAAATTATGGCAGTGACACCAGCCTTGGAGCCATGTATTGCTAGACTGCCTGTTTCTTCTAATGTTGCTGCGCGCAGCTGGAAGGAGAGAGGAAAAAACCTGTGCTCCAGATTCCCTTACCAACCGCCCCAAGGCCCTGAAGCTTCTTCTGAGTGCCCTTGGACTACGCATTGTGGCTTTATGGCCACTCACATGGAAGAGCAGTAATAGGCACTAGTCCCAGGGCCGAACCAGGCTGGGAAGTTTCCTAGAGATGTCCTTAACCTGGGCCCCAGAGAGGCAGCAGCCGTCCCTGAGAGGAGGGCCTGTTCAGCATATTGGACCCTCTGTTCTGCTTAGAAGGGACTCGCCTACAACTGTCACCCGTCTCTTCTTCCTCCCGGAGGTGGCTACGGTAGGAGGATAGGCCTTTCTGACCTTGGCAACACCTCTGGCGTAGATGGCTCCTCATGCACACCGTCCACAGACTGGCCTTCCACATTCAGAGTGGAGTGCGGAGGACGTGGCTTTCTGCCAGGCGGGTCCCACAGCTGAGCTCCTCCGTCGAGGGTGGCGGCCACCAGCCGGACTCAACTCTGGAACCTTGCCAGGCCAACGGCCGTGCCACGCTCCGTGTGTGTGCTCCGGTTGCGACGCTGCTGCTCGCTGGCACTCCCTGGGCTGCTTTTGAGCGGGGCGGAGGGTGACCGAGACCCGCTGGGCCGCGGCCCGGCCCGGCCCCGGAGCGGCTCCCTCGGCGACCGGTCGCTCTCGCCGGTACCGCGCGTTTGAGCCTCCCGCCGTTGCCCCGGCAACGCCCAGACCTCACCAACGGCTCTCGCGAGATCTCAGCGGCTCCCACTCGGTTCCTCTCGCCGCTGCTCGGCCGCGCTCGGTGCTGTTCGGCCCCGCTGGGTCCTGCTCGGCTCGGCTAGGCTCGGCAGCCGCTCGGTGTCCCGCGGGTCCTCGCTTTCCTGGCAGGGTGCGCCGGTGCCCTGGAAGGACATCGGGGCAGCCCCGGGGCTGGGCTGGGGCCGGCTCCGTCCTGGCGGTGACCCCCCCTTTGGCGGGGGGCCCGGGGGGACCCTCCCGCCTCCCCCGGGCAGCGCTGCCAGCCCGTACGCTGTGCGCACTAGAGCGGCTATAGGAGCCTTTTCCAACGGCCTGTGAGCCGTGGGCACTGCAGGGCCGGCAGAGCCGTGCCCATTCGAGCGCCAGGAGCTGCCCCGGAACCCAGTGAGCCCGAGGGGCCGCCCGGAGGCCGGACCTCCCTGGGCAGAGCCGGAGCAGCGGCAGAGCCGGCGGCAGGACAAGCGGCACCGGGCAGATGGGCTCCCCCTTTCGGGGGGGGGGCAGAAGCACAAAAACGTCCTACGCTGAGAGGAGAAGCCGAGGCGCCTTTTCCCATCCCGACTTCTCTCGCCAACGAGCTCTCTGGCCCCATCCCGCTGACTGCAGCAGCCGGGAGCATCAGGGTCCAGAGCCACCAGTGCCACCAGTACGGCACCAGTGCCACCAGCCTCTGGGAGAGTCTGGCTTTTCCAGCCCTTACGGGATGGCAAGGAGAAGAGAGGGAAGAGTTCCCCCGAGAAATAGCCCAGCTTGCTGGTTTCTGCTCCTCCTTTTTCAAGTACCTTTCCCTTTCCTTTTAGAAGGTGGCCAAATTTGCACCAATCTTTTTAGTGCTGTGAAGCACAGTCCCATCTAATACTGGAAACCTCTGCTGCTTCCTGGAGGGAAAGAGTGTTTTCTGCCAGGGTAAGGCTGATGAAAGTAACACGCAGTTCCAAGTCCATGCTTGTTTTATTAGAACCTCATCTAAGGACTTTTAAATTGCCAATGTATGACACTCAAGGATCAAAATCTTAAAGCTTGTTGCTCTTTTTCCAAAAACTCTAGGTTGTGAAGAAAAGGACATTCTAACCCAACATCTTCAGGATGTGAATTTGAGAATATGAACAAAACAGAATTTCAATTAAAGCATTTAATAAGTAAGACAAGCAATGTGAAAAGCTGAATTACACAAGAAACAATACCACCTGACATTCACACTACAAGGTTACCTTTCCACAACAATCAGGACTTCCAGGTCAGTTCTTTCCACCAAAAAGATGCTGTAGTGGCGAAAAGATCGTGCTGGGGAAGCAACAACAACAAAAAGAACACGTTATACTTCATATACTTCTCTGAGAGTTGTAATGACAAGGTCATTTCTGTCCACCAGAAAGACACAACCCCAGCACAAAATAAATCAGAGGAAGACTGAAAAAATAGAGGAAACATAAACTTGTCCACAATGGTGTGGTCTCAGTAGTCAAAGGGACTGGCATACATTATGATTAAGAAGGAGTTTTATTTCTTCCAGAACTCACCTATCAGTCACTGCCAATGTTCCACGTGTGCTGCACAGGGAACAGACCGCTCCTGCGGGATACAGCTCCACGGCTTCAGAGCGCTCCTTTAGTCAGCAGCACCCAGCAACGCTTTGCGCGGTTACTTTAATTTGGGTTTCAAATGGTGTCTTTGAGAGTCAAGGTGGCCAAAGCCACAGTTGCTGAGTGGCCAAATAAAGGTCCTGCTTACCTGGCCGGGACTGAAGGTCCATCCCGGGCAGGCCCTGTTAGAAGGGGGAGTGTTTAAGTCCTTTAGAAATGGGGCTGGAGATGGCTCTCCTCAGCTGATGAAAGCCCCATTGGATGGGGGCTGGGACTGGGGGCAGGAACCCTCCCATGGCAGGGGTGGTTCCCAAAGACAGCTCAGAAGAGGAACATATACTGGGGATGTTGCCCCTGACCACAAGACCACAGGACATCCCTGAATGTTTCTTTGCCCTGGGAGACTTTGGTTTAACCCCAGAAAAGGCATATCCATTCTTCAGGATCCCGTAGAATCACCTGAACTGCCCAAATCAGGCCCAGCCTCTCACACAGGCTCGGACGCAGCCAGGCCTGCACCTGCTCAGAGCTGCGGTGTTAGTACCTTCTCCAGAACTTTGAGAGACCTTTTCCTTTGGACTCTGCGCTTCCTTTGTTTGCTGTTGGGTCCACTGGCTGCAGGAGCTGCACTGTACCTTCAGCCTGACTGGTTGCTGTTCTTCGTTCAAGGTCAGATTCCACAGATCCCCCTGCAAGGAACAAACCACAAGTTGGCTCCCTCCACGCTCCCTGCGTACCAACGGCAGACCCCGATACTGAGGGGGGGGGTCCAGGCTCTGATGGCCATGACGTTGGAAGGTGTCATGGCCATCCCCACGCAGACTGGGTTGGAGGTGGGCTCCCATCTCCCAGCCCAGCTCCCAAAGAGCCGCGTGGCCTCGCTCCATGGGTGGGACCGTGTTACACGGGGAGAGAGTCTCAGCCAAAATCACTGCTGACCTACTGCTTTACGGTGGTTCTAATGCCTAATCTCGCATGCTGGAAGATGCCAAACGTGATTTTTAAAGGAAAACTCACACCAACGTAATCCTTGCAGCTTTGGAGGTAATATGGCCGATTTGAATGGGACAATGCACAAATTCCTTACTTACAGGAAAGCACTTGGTTACAGCCCACGCTAAGGGATGCTGGACTAAACTCACGCTCCTTTTCTTTGGAGGAATTCTGAAAGGAAAGGGAACCCAAGAACCATTACACCATGTCAGATTCTATTGTGCAGGAGATGTTTGCTTGTTTGCTCGCTGTAAGAACTAAAAGGTAAGATCTACTTTCTTGGTCTGCGATTTTAATTTCTTTTCCTGCCACTACGAGGACTTTCTTCACCTATATATTTCTGCCCCTCCCTCCTCAGGACATTCACACGCCTAACATAAAGCTGTAATTCATTGAGTAGACTTTAATAGAGCAGATAGTGAAAGAATAACAGCAGCTATGGCATAGACAGAGATTTTTAAAAAAGCACGAAGAGAGGTGCTGTAGGAAATAACAGCCACTGGACAATACAGGCCCCTAAACATCAGGCCTGCGAAGACATAGTCATAGGAAACAGAGTAACAGGGAAGGGACAAAAGTGAAAAGCGACAGAAGCAAGAGGTGAGCCAGGAATACCCATGAGGAAGGCTATCAGCAATACAAAGGACCACAAACAACAAAATCAGCACGTAAGCTTCTTCAAAGAGAGAATAAACCAACTTTGTCATAGAGAGAAGATAACAGAAGAATAGATCTGCTCCCCAATGGCGTTTCTCTTGCACTAAGCTCAGGTTCATGCAAAATTCCAAACTGTAGATGGCCTGAGATCTTTGCAGTTTAGTCTCAGAGCGTTAACTAAGTTAGGAAAATTATCTGCAGTGACAGTTTGAACGTCTCTCTGTTCTCTTTTCTCCTCCTTTGGCTGCTGGTGCACTCGCTAAGTGGAAAGCTGCGCAGGCTCAGCACCGCTCATCCTGACCAGACAGCCTGCTGTCAAGATCACAAGCCGAGAAAGTATCTGGATGGGAGCTGGAAATGTCATCTATGTAACAGCCGTGTGACTGCGGCACTTCCACACTCCTCCTTCTAGATCGAGTCCCCATCTTGTAACATCAGTCCTATGGGTACTAAGTAGACAGATTTCCTTCATGTTTAACAAGACCCTTCCCTTTTTGAGATGCATTCTAAAGCACCAGGTGGAACTGGATCCAAGGTCATACACTGCTGATAAACGGAACAAGAGCCCTAGAGGAATGATCAGAAGAAGCCTGAGGAAGTACAGGGGCTACAGATATGTTTTTTCCTAAGCCTAATTTTTCTTCTGATCCTGAATACCATAAGAAAGCAAATGGAAAGCAAATCAAATGGAAAGCAGGTCACAGAAGAACTTGGCGCTGATCTCCTAAAAAAACACACTAAGGGAGAGATCATCTGCCCATGATTTCAGGTGATATTTGTGATACCTGCTCTGGTATTCATAAACACAACAGTTGGTATCTGGACATCCCTCTCAGTACAACAGTGCTCTGACTAGTGCAGATTTCAGGTATGAGTCGTGGTGGCACAAGCACCTGTTCTGGAGAAGGTTCTTCTCACCTGAATTGGTATTTGCTGAGACGACAAGTCATTCCTCATGTCCTGGTTCCAACGGGGATAGGGTTAATTCTCCCCAGGCTCCGGCAGGGACACAGGTATTCCATCCCATGTGAGCCATACCCAGTCTTCAGCCAGGAGCTGCCAGGGGAGGGGGCAGGAAGTCACCACTTGGGAGCGGGCTGGGGTGTCCTGGGTCTGGTCGGTGAGTGGTGGTACTATCATCGTATTTGTGTATTCCTTTAGCCATGGTGGTGTTTTCTTGTTCCCTTCGCTGTTCTCTTAAACTGCCTTTGTCTCAACCCAAGAGTTTTGCCTTTTTCTTCCAATTCTTCCCCATGGGGGGGAGTTTGAGAGAGCAGCCGTGTGGTTCTTTGTTGCCGTCTGAGGCTAAACCACGACACTCATAGTTCCAGTTTACCTGGAAAGAACTCAGGACATGTCCTCCCACATTAGCTGACACAACGCGAGGTTACGGTGAAGTCTGCCACCTACCACATTATTTCTTGGGATCCAACAGGCTAACCTGGAGCTCCAGCTTTCAAGGACTCTAATGTTTGGGAAACTCAGCCACTGCCCAAGGAGCAGAGGCATTCTGGGGACAGTGGCTATAGCAAAGTGGGGAATCAAAAAGCATCTTTCAGAGGAGGGCCCTTATCCCACCAAGAGCGTGTTTGGAGCACCTGAGGAAAGAAGCCAGAAAGGGCACATGCAGAGACCTGTCACTAATCCTGCAAAGGTAAGCTGAGGGGGGACAAAAAGGGATACATGTTTTAGAGACAAATAAGCCTGCTTGTTTTAGAGAAGTTCTTCTGTACTGAATGCTCCTGAGGAGTTACCAGGCAGTCTCCTTCCTCTCTTGGACATCCAACAAACCCATCAAAAACCCTCTCCTGAAAGAAACTTTTAAGCTTACAACAAGGTGAGGGCTGCTTCAATACAGGAGTTCATCTGTGCAGGCTGAAGGTAACCATGCAACTAGTAGCACCTGAAATCACAGGCCATTGTATCTGCAGTGAATCCCTGCCGAACAGTTATGCTGGAGTTGGCCCTTTGGAACCAGTTCTCCAGAGGCAAGCAGGCAGTATGGCCTGGCCACCTGAGATTTCCAGCAAGCCCACAGACAGCATTTGTGTAAAGGCTCAGCCAGTTGTGGAGAGGTCCAAAAGGTTCCCGAAATGGGGGCAGCACGTCGTCCCGCAGAAATGCAGGTATTTGATGCAACTGTTCACCTCCCAAGGAACAGGCTCTGTTCGTCTCCGCTCGGCTCTGCTCGGCCTCGGTCGGTGCTGTTCGTTCCCCGGCTCGGCCGGGCCGGGCTCGCCCGGAGCTGGGCGGCGGGGCCGAGCGAGCGCGGGGCGGGCAGGGGAGCGCTGCCCTCCTGCGCTGCCCCGAGGTCCCGACCCCGGTGCGCCGGCCGTGCCGGGCAGCCGCTCGGTGTCCCGCGGGTCCTCGCTTTCCTGGCAGGGTGCGCCGGTGCCCTGGAAGGGCATCGGGGGAGCCCCGGGGCTGGGCTGGGGCCGGCTCCGTCCTGGCGGTGACCCCCTTTTGGCGGGGGGCCCGGGGGGACCCTCCCGCCTGTCCCGGGCGCTGTGACCGCGCTGCCCTCACAGTGGGCGGCAGCCGCGTCACGCCAAGCCCGGGGGCGGCCCCGAGGAGGGGCTGGCGGCCCCTCCAGGCGCTGCGGGACGGCACCGTATCCCCCTCGGCCGCCCCTTCCCCAGGAGAAGGACACCAGCGCTCCTGCTGTCCTCCGCCCGGGGCCAGGCCGGAAGGGCTCCCCGGCCGGCGGGTGGGAAGGACCGCGACCGGGGGTCCCTGCATCCCCCGAGACAGGTGGTCGTGGGGGCTTCCTCCTCGGAGCCTCTGCTCTGGTACAGAGTGCCACCAATGCCACAACATCCACACTAGCAAGTGTGCCCGGGATTAAAAATGTGTATATCTGTATCTCAAGCTAGTACACATCAAATCAAAAACCAACAAAATCAGCCAACAGCAACACCAAGTATATATGTATTTATAGTATTACAGGTTAATACAAACTTACCTGTAATAAAGTCAATGTTCTATCAACGACAGAACAGCAGATACACTTGGGAGAGGTTCCCTACCTGTCTACATCTGGTACCCAGCACGAGACAGATCCCAGCAGGGGACCAGCCACCCCAAGGTGGGGGGACAAACTGAACCGCCCCAGCAGTGGCCTCAGAAAGGGACCAAGAAAGGAACAGAGACTCATATTTTTCTCCACTGTGGATGAAAATTAAGTAATTTTTATACTTCAGAAACCTAAGAGGGCATAGGATACCACTGCTTCAAGCGGACAATAGACGCTGGTAATTTCTATGTTTCACCTGGGACAGGTGATGATTTCTGTTCTCTCGCACCAATTTTTATTTTCCAGACTGTTTTCCTGTTCTTGCCATGAGAACAGCCAATGGCAGTTACTGATCCTTACTTTCTCAATGTCTTCCTATTTTTCCACACTATTTTTCACATTTTCACGCAATAAGTTGCTGTCACAGTCCCCAGTTTTGCACTTATAAATAGTCAGGATCAATAGCTCAGGAGGTCTCCTGTTTCTCTGTACTGTCACTGTAATGGATTTGATCGCATTTGCTTCTCTTCTGCTTCGTGAGTGGGTACCAGAGAGAAGGCAGCAGAAGTGCACACCAGTTAAAACTTTTTATTGCCAGCAATAAAGATGCCTCTCAGCAGGGAGCACAAGAAGGACTCCATATTGCAACTCTTTGTTCCTTATATACAGTCTTAAGACTACTCACACATCCCTTTTTACCATTTATACAACCTATTGGCTTTGGCCACGATATTGTCTGTTGTCATTTACTTTTTAGTATCTGTACAAGCGACCTGCCCCGTGCAAGCACACTTAATGCGTATTTCTTAACTGGGCTTGCAAGATTTGTTTGCAACATTGCAGCTTTCAGCTCGTTTAGCCTTGTTTATTTGACAGGAGACCCATGTGGAGAGACGATGTTGCTGTCAGTCAAGTTTAATTGTTCATTTCTTGGAAGCCATCTTTACGTTGGAGCTTTTTCTTGGGTAACATTCCCTCCTTTTGTTTTATGCATACTTGCACACCTTAAATAGGAGTAGAATAGTATTTTGTATCCACTAATTTGAACAAGACAGGTTGGACATACTTGAGTAAACCATCAGACCGTAATCCCCAAAGTAAGTAAAACTCATCATTAATAACAAACTGATAAATTGTTTCAATATTGGGGCAGTAGAAGGAAACAGATTTGACAAGTTTCACCTTTCTCTTCCTTTTGGGTCCTGTCTTACGTTTTGTACTAAGCTTTACTTTTTCAACTGGGCTCCTGTAGGTTTACTGTGAGACTGAAACAACCAAGTCCTTCAAAATCTTCACACCCACGGCTGGCCCTAAGTAACGAGTTATCTGTGGCTGCTCTACTTTGTAAGATGGCTCCCCTCTTTGATTCTTGTTCCTCCTGTAATAATGCAATCCAAGCGGAGGTGGCATTCGGAGTTTTTGCTGGCATACAGGCCACCTTTGTCAGTGGGAGGCTGGCACCTAGTGCTAGTGCAGGGACTGCCGCTCATGAGACACTTCAGCCACTGCTTCTGCTTTGCTGCACAGACTTATGCGTGAGGCACAATCCAATGGTAGAGCCTGAGGTAGGCTCCTTCTGCTTCTTCCGTTACATTTGTCTGAGGTATTTCTTGTTATTAGGGAGACTGTAAGTCTTCCAAGTGTGCACGGACCTCCAGTTGCATTTTTGGGTACATAATTATAGGCCTGGAGTCAACATAACAGAAACCAGCCTTTTGGGAGATAGATGTCAGTGGAATAATAGGAAACCTTTGTTGTTGTGTTACAGATTAAATCTGTACACTGTGATTCAAGTGCACTAATGGTGCAGTAGCATTAACCAGATACATGCAAGATTTGGCTGGAGTAACGCTAAGAAGCTGGAATCACATGGCACGTTAACCACGTAGGTGCAACTTCCATGATATCCGACCCATTCTATGCACAGAATTAGTCTGAGTTATTTAAGGCAGTCTTTGCTAGTAACCACTAGCCACCAGTTCAAACTTGGAGTTACATGCTGTAGTGGGATTTCTCTGATTGTGTTCAATGGCAGCAAAAGGAGGATCGTGGCCAGGAGTTCAGTGTGGCTTTCACCCAAGAGTGGCAGATACGTGCATCTTTACCTGCCACTCAGAACAGAGTAAGCCCATTAACAACACTTAAGCAGGACCCTCCCACTTGGGCTGTAATGCATCTTTGGTCTTACAGACCTTTATCATGATATAATCTCCTGGTTGATACGGATGCAAATAGTCTCCTAAAAGTAAAGTTTGTGTAATTACAGCTTTGTACCATTTCTTTTTAAAACAATTGCATAGCTATAAGACATATTGGGTCACTGCTTCATCCCCTGCCAGAAGGTTTATGTGTGCTGGAAAAAAGGTTCCTGGAATTCCAGCTGGTCTTCTGAATAGCGTCTCAAAAGGAGTTACTTTATGACCTGGGTTTGGGCATCGCCTTAATTCCCATAGGGCTAATAGTAAAGTTTTTCATTTTTAATTGAGTTTCTCTACAAATTTTTGCCAGTTGGCGCTTTAGAGTATGGCTCATTCTCTCTACCTGTCCCAGGGACATGGGGTGGTAAAGCGTATGCACTTTGTGTCAAATTCCTAAAGCTTTATACAGGTTTTCTAATATTTCAGCTGTAAAATGTGGGATCACATTATTGGAGTCTGTTTCTTCAGGCACTCCAAAATGTGTTATGATACCTTTCAGTAGAGCTTTAAAGTCCACTTGAGCACTTGGATTTTGGGTAGGGAATGCCTCTACCCAATGGGTTGACCGATCTATTATAACCAGTAGGTGTTCTGGTTTTGGGAGGCCTATCGGGAAAGTCAGTCTGTAGTTTCTGGAACAGCATCCAGGCCCAAGTTTGCCCTCCTTTGGTTTTGCTTCTATCTTGGACTTTGCATTACATTCTGCACATCTCACACATCCTTTTGTGACTTCTAATATTGCTTGGGTCAAGCAAGGTGCCACCCATGACTGAGAGCCCTGATTTTCTAGATGTGTCCGTTTGGAGTTCTCCAACCAAAGGTATCAACACAGTCCTGGGGAGAAGAGGTTTTCCTTCTAATGTCTAGATTCCATTTACTCATTTTGCTCCTGAATGTTTCCATTTTTCAATTTATTCTGTGGGTATATCCCAAGTGGGAAGGGACCCATAAGGATCATCGAGTCCAACTCCCTGCTCCTCCCAGGACTACTTAAAACTAACCCATAGGACTAAGAACGTCATCCAGATGCTTCTTGAAATCCAACAGGCTTGGTGCCATGACCACTTCCCTGGGGAGCCTGTTCCAGTGACCAACCACCCTCTCAGTGAAGAACTGTTTCCTAACATCCAACCTGAACCTCCCCTGGTGCAGCTTCATTCCGTTCTGTTGTGTCCTGTCGCTGGTCACCAGAGAGAGATCAGCACCTCCCCCTCTGCTGCACCCCTTGAGGAAGGTGTAAACTGCTGTGAAGTCACTCCTCAGCCTTCTCTTCTCCCAGCTGAACAAGCCAAGCTGACCTCAGCCACTCCTTGTAAGTCTTGCCCTCGAGACCTTTCACCATCCTGGTTGCCCTCCTCTAGACATGCTGTAACAGTTTGATGTCCTTTTTGTATTGAGGCCCCCAAAACGGCACACAGTACTGGAGGTGGGGCCGCACCAGTGCGGTGTAGAGTGGGACAGTCACCCCCCCTCGCCCAGCTAGCTATGCTGTGCTTGGTGCACCCCAGGACACGGTTGGCCAGGGCACACTGTTGACTCCTGTTCAACTTGCCACCAACTCAAAGCCCCCAGATGCCTTTCCGCAGGGCTGATCTCCAGCATCTTGTCCCCCAGTTTGTATGTATAACCAGGATTGCCCCATCCCAGGCAGTGAATCCAGCACTTGCTCTTGTTAAATTTCATACGGTTGGTGATCCCAGCTCTCTAGTCTATCCAGATCTCTCTGTAAGGCCTCTCCACCCCCAAGGAAGTCCACAGCTCCTCTTAGTTTAGTATCATTGACGAACTTAAACAATGTACATTCCATTCCTGCATCCAGATCATTTATAAAAACATTAAAGAGCACTGGCCCTAAAATTGAGCTCTGGGGACTGGCCGCAAGCCTGATGTTACCCCATTTACTATCATCCTTTCAGCCCGACCTGTCAGCTAATGGCTTATCCAACATATTATGGACTTGTCTGGCTGTGTGCTGGACTTTTTGTCCAGAAGGATATTGTGAGAGACAGCATCAAAAGCTTTGCTAAAATCCAAAACCACCACATCTACTGGCTTCCCTTGGTCAGCTAGATGGCTGGCCTTATCATATAAGGAAATTAAACTGGTTAAGAAGGACTTTCCCCTCGTGAACCCTTGCTGGCTATGACCAATGACTGTGTTGTCGCTCAAGTGTTTTTCAGTAACTCCCAGAATAACTTTCTCCATAATTTTACCGGGCACTGAAGCCAGACTGACAGGCCTGTAAGTGCCAGGGTCTTCCTTCTTTTCCTTCTTGAAAATTAGGGCAACACTTGCCAGCTGCCAGTTGACTAGGACCTCCCAAAGTGAGGCTGACTTTAGTCATTTTGGCCTTTCTAGAAGACGGGGAAACGTTTGATTTCCTCCAGTCATCAGAGATCTCCCCTGCCCTTCACAGCTTTCCAAAAATGGTTACTTCCTTCTGCACACGCTTCTCCATGTGTGCCCCGTCTGCCACAGCAGAAGAAACCTCAAGCCGGAGCCTCTCTCACCCTGCTCTGGCAGCACCTCTCCATGCAGATCGCGGCCGATTCAGGAAACAGCTACTGTGCAAATACTGAGAGCACGGAGATCTTTGAATCGGGGATCAGAGAACAACCAAACACTCAGGGATGCAGTCTTCTCTTGCCACTGATATTTCAGGGTGTTGTTCTAGACACCATATGGTTTACCTAGGACATAAAAGAAAACTCTCCTTTTCCTAACATTACAACAGCTTTCGGCCTCAAGCAGTGATCAGATGTGATGAACACCAAGAAGGAGCACTGTGGTCATCTAAACTGAATGTTGACAGCTTAATTCTTATTTGAACTCGAGCTCTCTTTGCAGAAGGATATCCGATTTTGCTTGAAATTTGCAGCTCCAGTCCTTAACCTAAGTCCTTATTGTAACACATCATCTACTTTGCTCTTTGTCAGTGACTTGCCTCCAACTTTCTTCACTTATTCTACTCAGTTCTACACTGTGATAAAGACTTCTCATCAAGTTTCTTTTCCTCAGATAGCTAAAAGTGATGATTATTCCATCTCTTCGCTTCTCCTTCATTAGACTGATCTCTTGCATTTCATCATAAGCCAAAGTAGTTTAAAAATCCTTAAAATGCTCCATTCTCTTTCAATTCTCTTCAGTTTTCAAAAACCTCATTAGATTGCTGCCTTAAAACCCCAAACAGCATTCCAGCCATAGTGGCAGAGAGGTTACAACTGGTAAAGCTGGGAGAGCTGCAAGGAGGAACATCTTCGGGTGGATGAATACCTCTTAGCCAAAAAATGGGATCTTGCTGTCAGCCTGCAGCACAGGCAGTGTCAGCACACACCGCATGTCTGGACCTGCTGCAATGTGGGAGTTGCCTAAACAGCTTGTCATGTACATCCCTTTGCTTTGCTCCGCTTTTACCGCATGTGCGGCCGGGCAGCAAGTGGTGGCTCCCTCCCGACGGAGCATCGTGCCTGCAGCCTTCCCAAGAAGGCCATGCAGGCCTAGTCCAACCCCCCTGCCCTGGGCAGGGACACCTCCCACCAGACCAGGCTGCTCAAGGCCCTGTCCAGCCTGGGCTTGAACACCTCCAGGGATGGGGCAGCCACAGCTTCTCTGGGCAACCTGGGCCAGGGGCTCACCACCTTCATTGTAAAACATTTCTTCCTTATGTCCAGTCTACATCTACTCTCTTTCAGTTTAAAGCCATTGCCCCTTGTCGTGTCACTACAAACTATCACAAAAAGTCTCTGCAACTTTCTTATAAGCCCCCTTTAAGTATTGACAGACTGCTATAAGGTCTCCCCAGAGCCTTCTCTTCTCCAGGCTGAACCCCCCCCAACTCTCTCAGCCTGTCCTCACAGCAGAAGTGCTCCAGCCTCGCAGCATCTTCGTATCCGTCAGCTGGACCTGCTCTAACAGGTCCATGTCTGTCTTGTGTTGGGGGCTCCAGAGCTGGACTGCAGGTGGGGTCTCCCCAGAGCAGCGTAGAGGGGCAGAATCACCTCCCTCGCCCTGCTGGCCACACTTCTTTTGATGCAGCCCAGGATGCGGTTGGCTTTCTGGGCTGCCAGTACACGTTGCCAGCTCATTTCCAATTTTTCACCCACCAGTACCCCCAAGTCTTTCTCCTCAGGGCAACTCTCAATCCACCCATCCCCAGCCCGTATTGATACTGGCGAATGCCCCGAGCCCGGCGCTGGACCCTGCATTTGGCTTTTTTTGACTTCATGAGATTCACGTGGACCCACTTCTCCAGCATGTCCAGGTCATAGCATTGCCCGTAACTAGGAAAAGATTAGTAACAAGTAGCTGAGAAAGCATAAGCTACATCATACTTGTGTTGAAACACCATCAGTGCATAGAGTGAACAGCTTCAAGGCCATAGCAGGGACTGCTGGCAGTATAAAATATCCCTGTCTGGTCCTAGACCCCTCTGGAGAGGTTCTGCCACCAGAAAGCACATAAGCAGGATGGCGAGAGGAATCTCTCCCTCTGCACAGCATAAGCACGGGGAGATTTGCTGAGATCCCCATTCACCTTATTATTCTGTCTGAAAGAGGAAATTGTTCTAGTTTCTTTTCTAGTAAAACCTGGCAGTAGACATACAAAGCTTCCTCAATCACCACCTCAACTAGAAAGACTAGACCACCCATCCCACCCCCCCCCCAGTCCCTGGCCATTCTGGGGAACCATCACAGAGGAGTGGTGGTGGTGCGAGGGGGACCAGCCCATGGGACAGGTTCAGGGACAAGCTGATTTCTTGCATCAGACGAACTTGGAGTCTCTTCTCCAGCTTCCAGTTGACACTGAAACCCACTGACCTGCCACCTGTGCAGCACCTCTGATGAGGAGGCAGCAGCTGGGAGCTGACCTAGGGGAAGGGTGCAAGGGTGCTCTGGCTGGTGGGCCCCACTGCGGCCAGCGGCACAGCCTAAGTCCTCCAGAAGACTCATAGCCTCCATCTTGTGGAGACTTACACAGCCATGGTGTGATGCAGACCCATGGCACAGCTCCGGTTCCTCCAAATGCCATCTCAGGCACATGGCCACAGGAGCAAGCAGGTGATGCCACCCACCCTCTGTCTGTGTCACCCAGCAGAGATGGTGGCTTTCGGGAATCACCTGTCATTCTTCGAGCAGGAAAAAGCCACCCCCTGTCAAGGTGGCGCTTTCAGTTCAGCCACAACCAGCACAGGGGGACACGGAGCGCTCAGCCAAGAGGCCCAGCAGCTCACCAGGGCAGGGCACTTGCAACAGAGCTAATGGCGAAACAGTTCCCAGCTGCAGCAGGAGAGCCCCCTCCCCCAGCCTCCAGGTGAGACAAGGCCCCCGCCCACACCTGACTCTATGGGGTGGCTCAAGCCCCACCTGGGGACCTCACCTGCACCCAGGCTGTGTTGGGGACAGTGAATCGCACCTGGAAACAACACAACCCTGCCCTGGGCAGCAGGGCTGGAGCAGTGTGAAACTCTTCACACCCTTGGAGCACCACCTCCCTGCACCCATCAAAGCTCCCCATCTTCTCCTAGGGTCAACCTCATCACTCTGCATCAACAAGGGCTCCGGGAGCCCTCCTGCGTGCACGTGCAGCACAGCCCTGGGATTTCCTCAGTGGCACCGTGTCCTGACCACGCACAGTGCCCCAGGACAGACACCACTGCCCACTCACAAGCTGTGGGGCACCCTTCTTGTGACCCCGAGCTTCGTGCAGCATGGCAGCTAAGGCTGAGGAAAGGCACACAGTACAGAGGATAAGGAAGACACAGAAATGTCCCTGCTGCCCAGAGAGGTCCTCTTGCCTGGCTCCCAGGTACTTACTGACTGTGGTCCAGGGTTCAGTTCGCCCAGTTCCCACTGTGGGATAAGAACTGCTCCCCTCCCAGTGAGGCAAAAACCTCTGCTGGGAGCAAGCAGCCCACCACAGCCCAGCACTCCCTCCCTGCTCCTGGCAGCGCTACAGCTGGCCACCTGCCACATTGAGACCAACACAGGGGAAGTGTCTTCTGCAAGGCTTTCCTCAAACAAGGATGTTTTTATGGTGTGTCTGAGAGGAGGAAAGGAAAGAAAATAAAATTTCTCTGAAATACAGAGACCGTGATCTGTAGGAAACCAGCCCAGCAGGAGAGAGAACTTGCTTCCGGAGACCTTGCAGATGCTGCTTACCCTGGGGCTCCTGACAATCCTGCCTGTTCCCCACCCTCGGTATGGCTGGGGAGGGGGAAAGCAAGGATGCTTTGTGGGTGCAGTCTCATTGGGGAATGTGTAAACCTTGACAAGGGACCCTACTGCCACTGAACGCTGTGAACCAGGGGGTGGCCTAGCATCTCCAGCTAACCCAGCTGCAATTTCAAAAGAAAGTCCACGCTCTGAGCTACGGACTCAGCCTCTCCTTCCACCTTGCCTAAGCCGAGCGGTGCTAAGGGCTCCTTCCCCTGCTCCAGCGCAGGCTCACTCTCCTCCTATGCTCGGCACATACAGATTGCTTTACAGAAGACGGCCACCTTCTCCTTATCACCAGCTCCAGTGGGAACAAGGACCTGAGGGCTCTTATAAAACACTGTCCAGGACAGAATAAACTTGCTTCTGCCATTGAGAAAACACAGTAAATGCAGAAAGCAGTAGGAGGGACACCCTGCTACCTCTCCTCCATTCCTCTGCGCTTGAACAGAGAGGCAAGAGCAGGTCTGGTGCTGCAGAGAGCCGCTAGAGGAAGGCAGAAGGTGGGGAGGTGGGAGATGGTGCTTCACGAGGCCAGGATGCTTTGGGGCTTGCTTATCTCCTTCCACCAGACCTCCGAGTCCCACTCGGCCAAGGCTGTGCTCCAGCACAGCAACAGCAAGGACGCGGTGCAAAGACAGAGTGCCGACATGCGCGGCGCAGAGACCCCACAGGCTGGCTACACTGAGTGCTGCTCTGCTTCCCGGCCGTGCTCACGGGAGGCTTTTGCACCTTTTGCTTTCCGCATCCTCGCCCGCTCACCCTGTGCGCCTGGCACCCTGCTCCGGTCGTGCGGCACTGCGCTCGGCCTGCGCCCGCCTTTAAAGGCTGCAGGGACGTGGATGTGGGGTGCGTGGGCACTGCACCCCCTCGGGGGCCTCCGGAGAGGGCACCGTGAATTTTGTACTAGAATCCCCCCGCGCCCGCCCGCTGCCGCTCCGCTCCCCGCGCCTCCCGGGCGGCTACGACGAGGTTCGAGCGGGGCCGGGCCGGGCCGGGCCGGGCCGGGCAGCACCCGGCCGAGGGGCGAGGCGGGGGGATGCGTCGCGCCGGGGCGGAGCGACGGTCCCGGGGCCGCCCCGAGGCGGGGGCGGCGGCGGCGGGGCCGATGGCCTCCTTATAGCGGCGCGGTGGGGTGTGGGGGTTGGCGGTGGCCATGGAGTATGCGGAGGAGGAGTATTACTACTATGGGGAGGAGACGGTGGGGAACGGGACGGGGGAGGCGTCCTTCTTGCTGCTGCCGCTGCTCTACTTGCTGGTCTTCGCCTTGGGGCTATCGGGCAACGGTCTCGTGTTGCTGACGGTGTCGCGCGGCCTGCGGGGGCGGCGCCGCTCGGCCGACGCCTACATCGGCAACCTGGCGCTAGCCGACCTGGCCTTCGTGGCCACGCTGCCGCTCTGGGCCGCCTACACGGCGCTGCGCTTCCACTGGCCCTTCGGCGCGGCGCTCTGCAAGCTCAGCAGCTTCCTGGTGCTGCTCAGCATGTTCGCCTCCGCCTTCTGCCTGGACGGCCTCAGCGCCCAGCGCTGCCGCCCCGCGCCGCCGCCCGCCGCCCCCTCGCCGGGCCGGGCCCGCTGGCCGTGCTCTGGGCGGCGGCGGCGCTGCCGGCACTGCTGCTGCTGGAGGTGCGGCGGGGGCCGCGCAACCGGACGCGGTGCGAGCTGGCGGTGGGGGGTGCGGGGCGGGCGGCGGCGCTCAGCCTGGGCGCCACGGCGCTGGGTTTCGCCCCCCCCGCTGCTGCTGATGGCCGTCTGCTACTGCTGCGTGGCCAGCGTCGTCCGCCGACACCTCCGGCCGCGACGCGCCGAGGCGGCGGCGCGGCGGCGGCTGCTGTGGCTGATCGCGGCGCTGGTGGCCGTCTTCGCCGGCTGCTGGCTGCCTTTCCACCTGCTCAAGAGCCTCTTCTCGCTGGCGGCCGCCGGGCTGCTGGAGCTGCCTTGCGCGCTGCTGGGGCTGATCGCCCGCCTGCACCCCTACGCCACCTGCCTGGCCTACCTCAACAGCTGTCTCAACCCGCTGCTCTACGCCTTCCTCGACGGCCGCTTCCGCGCCCGCTGCCGCCTGCTGCTGGGGCCACGCCGTTCGCCCGCCGCCGCCTCCTCCACGCTCAGCGGCCCCACGCAGCGCTCCAAGCTGCCCCCAGCCAACACCAAGCTCTAGGGCCCGCGTCCCCCTCCCCCCCAATAAATGCCCTTTGCGGTGCCGGAGCCCACTGCCTTCTTCCCGTGGCTCCGCTCAGCGCGGGAGGGCGGCCGCCGGCGGGGCTGGGGCCTAGTGCCCGCGGCCTCGCACCCGCCTCCCCCTGCCAAAGCGGCGGGGCTGGATTCGGGCCCCCCCGTGCAGCGCCGGGACCAGGCGCTGCTCCCCGCGGGGCTCTAGCCAGGACCACCGGTTTGCCAGGCCGGGGGCAGCGCCCGTGCCGCCAGCCCCAGGCCCGGTCGTCCCTCACCACTGCCTGGGGATGTGCCTCCCCTCCACTGGCGCTCCTGGCGGCGATGGGGCTCTGGCACGGCCGCTGTCACCTTTATAAGCCCCAGCTCTCGCGGTCGTCCAGGCAGCGTCCCCTCTGCCCAGCTTGCCTTCGGGGCCCAGTCAACGTGTGCACAGCCATGTCTGGAGGCTGCTCAGCTCCTTCCCATTGAGAAGCTTCATGAGGGTTGTCCAAGACAGCTGGGTCAGGACACGAGTGTGCTGCCATCCTCTGGGCATGGTTTTCCTGGAGGGTCCCTGTGGTCCACTGGACCCAGCATGCCGGGAGCTGGGTGCATTTTGCTTGAGCTCAGGTGAGCCAGTCTTTTCCCAGGCACAATCTGGTGCTGGAGGTGTCCTCTAGGAAAACCCTTCCCAAATCCAAGGGGTGACACTTGGGCCCCTGCATGTCTGCCTGCTGAGCTGACACCGGGCAAGCAGCACAGGGTCTTTGGAGCATTTCATTGAGTAGAAGAGTTACCCATCCCACACTGCTGTCGGCATGAGCCTGTACTGCATTGGGCTGTGGTGGTATTTCTGGAACACCACAGGTGTGTCACCCCTTTCTGCCTGGCAATGGGCAGCCCTTCCGTGGAGTCTAATGACCATCTCTGAGTGAGCTTCTCAAGGGCACAGCTGCCGATTGTGCCGCTGCGGGAGCTGGGACGGGGCCAGCCAAGCCTTGTGGTGGGGACACCACCCCACCAGAGAAGTTGCACTAGAGAAAGCTGGGTCTGAGCTGAGCAGGTGCCCCACTTGGCAGTGCTGCACATGTGAGTGGATGCGCTTTCCTCCTCCTCCGGCTCTGCAAATCCTGCTGGGTTTTTTGCTGTCTTGTCTCGGCACCCACACATACCTCTGCAGGCGCAGCCTGCCGAGCCTATACCAAACTGAGCCTTGCGCAGTCGCATAGAGTGACAGGCTGTCTGCCTCAGAGCCATGTATGCAGGGGGACAGAGGAGTATCAGGCAGCACAGATGTAGGTAGGAGGTCCTCAGGCCCACTGGTCGTGGGATGTCTGGACAGGACATCAGGGCAGCATAACACAGGCTGTAGGCATTTTCCCCCCCAGGCACCTGGTGAAGAGTCCCTCCCTGTAGCAGTCCCTGCTGCCACTCCTCCATGCCCATGCCAGCCCAGGGCAGCAGCACCAAGCTGCGGCAGGCTCATCATGCTCCATAGCCTCCTGATGCTCTTCCTTCCCCTTCAGCTCAACTGGGCAGCTCTACCAAACCAACGGCATAACAAAAAATGGCAAATCCTGCCCATCTCTCCTTCTGGGCAGTGCCTGCCATTGCCCGAACCTTGCTTCCGTAGGGCTGTGGACTTCTTTTTCCCTGTGAAATGTCCCCAAACCAGAACATTTGGGACACCTGCCAGGGCAGCCACAGACATGGCTCCAAGTTGCATGAGGGGAACATGAATCCCAGTAAGGAGGGCCCTTGAGGAAGGGCTGAGGGTGTGGAGGAAATCCCAGGAAGGGCAAGCACCCACCACAGCCCCCTTCCTCTGCAGAAGCACAGCAGAGAAGAGATGGCAACGATGGGGCTGGCAGGTAGGAGCCATCTTACCACAGGCACCACTTTCCCTGGAGGGAAGGCTGGGAGAAAGGGAAGGGTTCATGGCCCCGCTGCCCCAGGAGTGACCTTGCATCTGTGCCAGTCACCCCACTCTGCCCCAGACAGTTCCCCTGGAAGCCCCACTGTTTGCGTCCCACCCCAGCACAAGATGCGCTTGCTGTCCTCCAGCCCCGGCCTCGGGGCACCTGCCCCACACCAGCCCTGTGGGCTGCAGGGCCTCATCCTGTGCTCCAGGGACAGAGTGGGCTCTGCCATCACCCTTACCACTCTCCAGGGCTTCCCCAGTGAAAGGTCGGAGCGATGCTCAGGGCCAGAACCTGTGTGGAGGTGACCGGGGCTGGCCCTGCTGCACTGCTGCAGCCATCACAGCCCCTGCCCTGGGTGAAGCCATGTGAGACCCATCTGTCCTCCAGGCTGGTGGCCACACAGCCCCTGAGCATTGGCTGGTCAGGTGCAGGGTGAACATGGGGACAGGCTGGGGCCATACGAGGAGTAACCATGCCAGCCAGGGCATATGCCTTCCCTGCTCTGGGGTGCAAGCCCCTGCACAGAGGAGGAGCAGACAGCTCTGCATCCTTCTGGGGTTTCTGCTCCATGTGCATCTACTGCTTTGCATTTGGAAGATGCATCCTGAGTACCCATGCTCCTGCTGCCTGTGGGCACTGCTTCACAACCAGCTCTTAAAGCTCAGGCTCTCTGGGCAACGGCTGATTTGGACCTACAGCACACTGCAGGATGGGTTTGGGGGTAACTGAGAGGTGGGAGGCTGGTCCTGCCCGTGCAATGGCGCAGAGCAGCGCTGCTCTCCAGCTAGTGCTGTGCCTGAAGGCAGGCGAACAGCTCTGAGGAGCAGAGGGCTACCAGGAGCAGACAGCACTGAGGCCATGGCCCCATCTAAGCCAAAGGACAGCAAGGCAAGAGCAGGACCTGGGAGGAGCAGTTGGGAGCTGGGCCCCAAGGTACCCAGAGCTCTAGCCTGGCTGCACGAGTAGGAACAGAGCTCCCCCTACACTGAGCGCTCAGTCGCATCCTCTCCATCCTGCTGCAGCCACCTCCCCTGGCACCCCAGAGGGACATGCCTGTTCCCTAGTACTCCAGGAGGGAGCTGGGCTGATGGTGGGGGCAAGGGGGATGTGAGAAACCTCCTGTGGTCGCACTCAGGTGCTGCAGAGTGGAATAGGGTTTAAGAAAAAACAGCCCACCCTGCCACAGCCATCCCCTGGCTCAGTATGTCTGGGCAGCAGCTTGTGCCGGGCAGGCAGAGCTGGGAGGGCTCAGGAGGGGCAGAGACAAGAGAGGGGAAACAAGGGCACATGGAAGTCTCAGTGGCCTAGAGCTGGCACCTGCCCCCCAGCACCCATGGTACTGCACTCAGCATCACCGCTGCGCCCCAGCAGCTTCTCCCTGGGCTGGAGCAGCCAGGCTGGGCAGAGGATGCCCAGCTGCCCGCAGGGCCCAGGACAAGGAGCCACCAGCAGCTCCCAGCACTGACAAGGGCCACACTGTGCGGGCAGCCCCGAGTGCTGCTGCATCTTGGCCCAGTGCTGTCTCCGGCGCTGAGTGCCGGCCTTCACTGCTGCAGGGAGACAGCAGCTGACCTGTTCAGGGCGAGGGAAGCCGCTTCCAGGCAGCTGCAGCGGGAGCTGGAGGCTGGCAGGAGAGGGAAGACTTTATCCCCTTGTCTCCCAAAGAAACACATCAGAGCCAACAAAGGCAGGGTAGTGGTGCCCTGGCAGGGGCCAGGGATGCCTCTCCTGCTGGGGGATGTTTCCCTGGAGACAGGACAGCACCAGGGGCTGATGTCACCACACATGTCCTGTGTTCCCAGGCACTGGCAGCTCCTGCACACACAAAGAGGCACTTGATGAGCCGGTAGCAGTGCCCTCGCTTGAGGGGTCCTGCCATGCAGACCATGCCTGGCAGCTGAGCCGGCAGCTTCACCTCAGCCTAGCCGAATGCGGCCCAGGGGAGGCAGACAGGGAATGGCCCTGGTGCCAGAGCCACACTGGGTAAGGTGGGCATGAGGCCACCAGACCTGCAGCACCACAGCTGCCCGCACCTTCCTTGGTGAGCAAAACCAAAGCCACATACTCTGACATCAGACAGGGATGCAGGCAGCAGGAGCCAGTGTGGTGGCACTGGCCCCTGCCTGGCTTCTCGTGGCAGGTCTTAAGCAGCAGTGTGCAGAGCCCACGCCCTCAGCTGCGCAGACAGCACAGGTGCATCCGGGCACCCAGCCCCAGGCATGGCAACGCTGCAGGCAGCAGTACAGCACCCTCACCATGTGCTGCAGGCAGCCACAGCCTCCCAGAAAGAAAAGACAGAGAAAACGAGGGCTGTGGGCTTGGGGCACCATGCAAACACCCTGGACTGGTACCCATCCTTCCAGGCTGAGCCAAGGCGTCTGCAGGTTTTTTTGGTGTTTTTTTTCTGCCCATGACACTGGGAATCAGGCTCGTCCTTCCCGGAGAGCAACAGGCTCTGCAGCACCGTGCTCCTGCTGTACTTACATGACTCAACAGGTCCCTCCCTGCTCAGATGCTTTGTTCAGTGTCCAAGTAACAGCAGCAGCCTTGGAAGGGCCTCAACATCCCCAGCCCCAACCCCTGCCCTCTTCTGGGGCAGCCTGCGCGGTGGCATCCACAGTGGGGGGCTCCCACCAGGCTGAGGGGACGGTGAACTTATGATTTCTTCTGCTCAGTGGGCTGCAGCCCAGGGAGAAGAGGGAGTGTTTGAGGGCTGGAGTGGCCCGAAGTGCCTGGTTTCTGCACATGCTGAAACGACAGGGCAGGACATGCAACCTGGTCTCCCAGAGGTCCCCAGGAACCTGGTCTCTCATTGCACTGATGTGGTCAGTGCCCAGAGTCCTCCAGGCGTCCCAAAGGTGCTGAAGAGCTTTCTTGGAGCCTTCCCTCTAGTGTGGGCTTAGAGGAGGGCCTCCTCTGCTCCTGCTGTGCAGCTGCAGCTTTGCTGATGAGAAAAGGTATAGCAAGATCATCCAAGAGTTACCCGTCTGGCCTAATCCCACACAGCGGGCACTGGTCAAGTTCCTGCTTGAGGAACAGCAGCAATATATAACCCTTGAAAGACGTGCAGGCCAGACCGTGTCTCTCACACTGGGAGAGGGACTGATTGCCACCAGCTCAGGTGTTCTTGTTCTGATACAGTCGCTGGTGATACAGTAGCCTTGAACAGCACGAAAGGACACGTACACATCTGGGGGGGAAGGTCCCTCAGGCCTTACTGGTACCCAGTTAAAAAGAACATCTGGGTCCCTCCTGACTGGAATAATGTAGCTGAGTTTGAAATGCTTTGTAAGCTGTTGGGTTAGACATCTGCTGGGTTTAGTTGGATAAAAGGAAGCCTTGAGACATTGTCTCCTTGAGGAGAGTAAATGGGGAGAGATGCTGGAATAAGCGAGTTTGGTGAGGAGTTGCAAACTAAGCCAAAAGATGAACTGAGTGTGTGCGAAGGCCAAGCTCCACCAGCGAACACGGTGTGGAAGACTATCGACGACCAGCAGAGGACCCTGGAAGACCACCAATGGACATGGATGCACATGCCTCAAGGACGTTTACATATATTAATGAGTTCTAGGTGATAGGATGAATATGTGAATCATTTCTGGGAAATGTCATGAGTATGTATATTCTGATTGCTTATAACCTTTGTAGTTGAGCAACTCGGGGCGCACACGAGGCGGAGTGATCCCCTGTGCGCCCAGCGCTGCAGTAAAGAATGCCTGCTTTCTAACACTCCAAAATTGAATCTTAGAGAGTCCTTAATCACCGGCTTACGGTAGCAGTTCTACTCTGCAAGAGAAACCAGGCAAATCCGTAGGAGGTAGAGGATCACTGACAGAGACCTTGGGTTCCAGGGTAAGGCTGGCACTTCAGCAAGGGAAAGAGCAAGGACGATGATGGTCCTGCTGACAGGACCCCCCAGGGCCATGCCCTACAGCAGGCGAGAAGCTGAGGCAAAGCTGGCCTGGAACAATAATTATCACAAGACCCAAAAGTTTATGTTAAAAAAAATTATTTTCCTGCCTCAATGTTAAATACATAAACTAGCAACCTTACCAACAGAAATATGTACGCTATGAAGTATCTAGGTAGACAGCTGTAGGAGGAATTTCCAAAATGGATGACTATAATGATAGGCATAAAGGAGGGACTTAAGGTGCTCTTCTACAGAGAGGGGATGTTGTACAAAATGCAACTTGTGTACTTCTCAGTATTTCTGCTGTAAGAAACAGCTGGAAGCAGAGACAAAGACCGAGGGAACTGAGCACAGATATGGTACCAACAGTCTGGACTGTGGCATGAAGGTCTGACTGCCAAGACTGCACCAGGTGAGATTTTCAACAGGTAGCTGTAACAGCCTCCAAAGCTGCAGCAGGGACACCCTCGCTAGATGCAAGGGAAGAACATGCTCACTGGGGAGGTGTGCGATGCAGAAAAGTGCTGCAACCTCTACCCTTGAAGATTTTAAGCGCTCCAATGGAAAAGGCCCTGAACAATGTGATACAGCTTTTGAGTACACCTTGCTTGGCACAGGTTAATTACACGACCTCCAGAGGTAATTTTGTTCCTACATTTTTTAAAGCCATTACTAAAACCTAGCGTTACACACAGGTCTACTTAACAGGGTTACCAAAAAAAGTCAAACTGAAGCAGAGGAGGACTACCAGGAAGGTTCCAAGAATGAAACACGTTTTACTGGCACTTAAAAAGTTCTTGGCTTGCTTTTCCTAGCAAAATGGAAGTTTAGAGAGGACACATCAATTGTACTGATGAAAGTAGTTCCAGGGAAGAAATGTAACTCAAACAAAAAAACTTGGTACAAGATCAAAAAAATGCCATAAAAAACTCCAAAGCTACAACTGGAAACGGTAAGTTTCCAGAGAACAGAGGGAAAAAACTGAGTAACACCTTCGTAAGAGGAGAGCAGTAGGAGGGGATCAAACTGTGTAAGGAAGCTCAAGAAATGTGTAAGAGCTACTTGGACTCTGGGTGTTACAAATTAAAGCTTGGAAGAAGCAGCATCTCTGAACTGTATTTTAATGAAATCTGGCTCTTCAGACTTCGTGCTGTCTGCCTGGAAAGCACAAAGATTTCTTCTTTCACCTTAATATAAAACCCAGCTTCTCCAGAAGGATCATTTTAATCTGAAGCACCAGCGCGCCATCACAATTAACAAGACCTCCAATAGGTGTAAGGAAATAGAGAAGACTGGTGGAGTTTGCTGCTCTGTTTAAGGAACACTGCCCATCTCTCCAGGCAGGTGTAAGGGGATGGGGGGGATGCTCCTTACCTTCATTTATACTAGGATGTCCGGGCCCAGATCCTGAATGAAAGCAGTTGGTCTCACTGTGTGCTGTTACAAGGACCTAGAATTCAGGTAATAAGCAAAAGTCTTCCCCCTGTCCTGCGGTATGTAGAACTTAGAGGAGTTCTCCAGGACTATAAACCATTAATGATTAAAATTTTCTGTGCAACAGATGTTTAATTTGGAATATTTTTTGCAAAACATCTATTACACATTTAGCTGTCCAAAGAACCCCAACGGTCCATTTCATTTGATGTTCCTGAAGGTGGGCACCTCTTGGTCACGCTGTATTTCTTCAGACCACCAGGTTGTAGAGGATTTCAGTTTTCTGAGCACCCAGTTCATGGACATCTTGTCGCAGCAGACCTGAGAAGCTGGCTACCCAGCAAACTCAAACCAAGTCACCTTGGCCACACGTGGTCTGCCAGGAGCTGGAGTGCAGCCTCCAGCTGGGAGGACGAAAGAAAGGAATTGTCCTTGCTGCTGACCCAGGGCCAGATGTGACTCAGTGATGCAAGGCTCCAAATTCCAGCACTCTAAAAAAAAATTACCTGGAAGAGCAAGTTGATCAAAGCAATGCAAACCTGAGGGAGTGACAACAGAACAGAGGGTCACTTTATTTTCAGCTGGTCAAGGAGTTCTTCTGCCATTGCAACTACGTCTCAAAGAAACAACAGCAAAAGTGTGCAATAAGGTGACTCCTAGAAAAGAATGTGAACTCCAGCTTTCTCCCTCTGATGATCACAACCCACTGTGAGCAGCCTAGGAGGCCATCCTCTTCTAAAAGGATCCTCAGCCTCTGAATGTTAGCACGGTGACAACTCACCTCATATTTGGGAACCTCACTGCATGGGCGAATGCCAATCCCATACACCCAACCCCCACAAACCACCAACATTTCATCCCCTCCGCTCGCCCTCACACAGGGACTGTGTTTTGATCTCCTCCGTGTAGCTCAAATTCCTGACTTGCTTTTCTCTAGTGCAAGTTCAGTATCTCCGAAGTCTAAGTCCTGACCTCCTCTTCCATACCTCAAGGCTTATTTTTAAGTTGCTGCCAGGTTCTTACTCGAGGCAACCTGCTAGGCAGGATGTTCTGGTCATCCAGGTTTAGCATATGAATATACCCTAGATGCAAAAAGGGTACCCACACTTTTACCTCACTAAAAACACATAGCAACCCTCCCATCATATCAGGCACAGTCCCTATTTCTTTTAAAAATAAATATTTATAAAGGAAGAGATTCAGAAAACTACAATGTTAAAAATTTTCCTCCCAACAGCACAAATGTCTTTTTCATGTGAAGTCACAAGAACAAGTTGTACACCAAGACAACGTGAGTACTGTCTAAAAACCCTCTCTCCTCATCAGCTGCCATAGTCCTCCACTGCAGGAATCCACATCTCCCATGGCAGCAACCAGCTCTTCTGCACTTCTCTAGGACTTGTCCTGGGTCTGCTCAATCTCCTTTCGTGATCAAGTCCTCGATATATGCATCCAGTTCATCATCTGTATTAATATCAATGTCCTGAAACCAAAAGCACAAGAAATACCAGTGAAAAGTGAATCTGGAAGAACAGTGCAAGAACGGGCAAGACAGAGCAGCACAGCATCCCCTGCAGCATCTGTCCTGGTCAGCCTTTACGCTCTGACTTCCAGCACTCTCCAGCTGCTGACATCCGCTGGGAAAGCACCACCAGCTTTACTTTTTATAGCCTAATGGACAACGCCTGGAAACCAGTCGCCACTTGATGCTCAAACAATACATTTACTGTGCTGATCAGGGTCAAGTTAGGTTTTTTTTATAGCTTTAACACACATATTCCTAGCAGGGAGCAACTGCTGTCATCTGCTTTCAGTAGCTTTTCCATTGAGTCATCTTAATTTTATTTGAAGTAGTTTTTTTATTTAAAGTTTATTTATTTAAAGCTTTTATTTAAATATTTATTTCCTATTTTAATTTAATATTTAATAGCATAACTAATAAACAGATTTCAACATAATTTTTTTTATTTGAAGTGTTATTTTTTTAAAGCTTTGCATTTGTATACATGGGGTTCAGAATCTAGCACCACCTTTCTGCCCAAGAATGGGCCAGAAATTCCCTACAGAACACTGCCTATGCCCAGGGAAATTCTGCTGCAGCACCATGTTTCATAGCAGAAAACAGAAAACAAACAGAAGCTGTGCACTATACACATGCCATGAAAAATCCATCTGTGAAAAGTAACGCTCAACACGACCTCCAAGGCCTGGATCCCAAAAGGTGGGCAGTGACAGCAGCTGTGCACTCAGCTGCTTCTGATGGTCTAAGCCCAAGTTGCACGCAATTGGGAAAGAGCTGAAGCTCAGTTAAATGCTGGACTAAAACATCTCAAGTGTCTCTAAAGGCCTGGGCCAGGGGAAGGTTGCTACTTGTGGGGCAGCTCTGGTTTCGTAGCCCTTCCTCACTCACCTCCTGCACTTTCTGCAGAAGGGCCACGATGTTAGTCCTCAGCTTCTGCAGTTTCTCCTCTGTTTCCTTCAGCTTTCTCTCTGCGTTGCGGAGGTTTTCTTCACAGGCTTTGGCCCGGGCGTCGGCACGTGTCTGATATGAATTGCACAGGTTCTGCAAACCTACCTCATACTGTTTGAAATATTCTTTCTGTACAAGACAAAACACAAGAAATGACACGTTAAGAAGCACTGAGCATCAAGAAAGGCCCAGCACTCACAGCTTGTAGAAGAGTCCAGCTACCAGCACCCCGTGACTGAACACCACCAGCCTAACAGTGTGCCCCTGCACGCCCTGCCTGCAGTCTTTACTATGCTCAAATTTACATTTCTGATTTGCCTACTGCAGGCAGCACAAAAATCACACGGGTTTTTATATTCCTCAAAGACTAGAACTGTAACAAAAGCTGCCTGAACTCAGATTAAGGATGCAGCACGTTTTAAAAGCCTAAAACCACAGTTATGCTGTAGAAAGATCTGACAGCCTCTGTACGCAGTGAGTTTCCTTATTATAGATCACCCAGACAACACAGCTTATTACTGTGAGGTGGGAACATCTACACTTGCAGAAAACTCCAGACAAGACCAACATGACCTGTGGAAGCAGCAGGACTGGTAACTCAAGCAGATGCCTGAATTAACGTAGAGAAAAGAGGGAGAGACTGCCTTCACTGCGAGTGAAGGAGTAGGGCACTCTGAAGACTGCAAAAGCAGTGGCTTTCGTCATTTGGTAATCTGTAGGTGGCTTGTGTCACCTACAGATGCCTCCTGAGAAGGTCTTCCTTTGTGGTATGTCAAAGAAGAGAGAAGTCAGAGAAGCCAGTTCCATTTCTCTGCATTTCAGCCTGTGTTGGCCCTTCCAATACCAGCACGCAGATACTGGTGCAAGCTCAGCTTCATCTGTTCCTTGCTCAAATAAATGGAGCCCACACCAAAAGTCTGAAAATGAACAGCTGACTCACAGGCAGTCAGCCTCCTCACGTGGAGAAGTGTGAGAGGGTTGGCTACTGTGTTCTCCCCCATTTTTAAGATTGCATCCACCTAAGTTAGATTCATAAGGCTGGGGGCAAAATGAACAGGTATACCTACATCCTATTTTTACAAGCCTCTAACCTGGCCTCTCTTTTTTAAAAGCTTAACAGCAATGGACAAAAAGTTAGGATAGCAGCAGCCAAGAGCTTTCCCACACAGATGTATGGTAATTAAAAAATCCTCAGACCTAAGGCATATTTCAGAGGCTCTCGTTCTTTTTCTCAGCTATGTCATTCTGCTAAGGATCCAAAGAACCCTTTGAAGGGTGTGATCTTGCATCAACAGGATGCTCCCTTGCCATAAAAATGGAATGTGCGCGGGGGAAAAACCCCAAACTTAATTTTCTAGAAATATTGAACTCACCAAGGGAAACGCCAACAACCCTTCTGAGCTCATTGAACTCAGCTCCTTCTTGGAGATAGGAAAATTCGGAGGTAAGAAATACCGCAAACAATTCTGTGCAGGAAAGAAAACACAAAGCCAGAACTGGGAGTTTGAAAGACTAAAGCAGTCAGACTGCAGCCGCTCACAAGAACTGCAGTGAACGCACCGAAGCATCTGGACTAGTAAGTCTACTGTTTCTTGGCTGCTGCTGGGACCAGTGGTGTCTGGCTCAATTCTGACACAGTCTGAGGTAGAAGGTTCAGCTCCAACAACCTCCTCTTCCTGCTGTGTGTCTGGAGCCTGGTACTCGGGAGAGGGAGGCTTCATCAACCTCACATCCTCACTGCCCTTCTCTACCCTGAAAAAAAAGATATTAAGGGGAAATCAGATATTTTTTTTCTACATTGGCCATACCTGAAACGCTGTTAACAGCTTCATCAGAACCTGTACCCAGCTGTCACCCTGAGACCTCTAGATTAACACAACAGCTGCCTCCACAGGAGCATCACATCAAAGCAATGGGCAGACTGTACGGAGTCTGTCATGCTTATTCCTTATGAAGCAACTGGACAGTCCCAAGCACACAAATGCTCCCCTGACATGACAGCAACATACTTGTCTTCAGCATCTAGGGAAGTAAAATGGCGTCTTTCTCCTAAAAGCAAAACAAGCCTCCAAAATTCAGTAGCTAGAGATAGTTACCAGCGATCCCTTGGTGTGGTGTCTGTAGGAACATAATCAAACTTCACCTTCCAGCGTACTGCCTGCTTGCCCATTTCCACAGCTGTGACACGACCTGTGAACCACTCCTTGTTCACACGCACCTCAACGTGCAGCCCTTTATCTGCAAGGAGGACAACAGTAAAGGTGTTTGCAAACATTCAGATGCTAGAGAGCACATTCTGCTTGAGCTCTAGAGAAGACAGACACCCTCAGTCAGGAGCAAACCTAAACCTGTGACAATCCCTTCAAATGGTACGTAAACCATAAAAACACTACTGCTGCACAGTTCAACTCCTACTTGGAAACATTTAAGATGCAAGGAAATTATATGGCATTTTCAGACAGAAGGTTTCTCCCATACTCCAGGCTGTCTTGACACAGGCTTTCCAGGCTTGTGTTGGCCAGTATGACAATTTGCCACATATTCCTAGTGGCTCACTTTCAGACAGCTCTTGGGAACAAGGTGAAGAAATGCCCTGCTCTGGCAGGTACAATATCATCCTGGCTATCATCTTTCCTGGGGGTCTCTCGACCCTTCTCCTCTCACAGCAGCGCAGCAGGTCTCAATTTCACAGCTAACGTAGCTCCACAATCCATTCAGTTGGGAAGGGTGAGCACAACATCAGTCTACACCACGCAGCCAAGCATCACACCCGTAAACGTGACACAGTCCTCAGATTACAGATCTTCCCACACCACAATTGCCTCTTGTCTAATCAAGGCGTTCCTGACCAAAACGTTAATTCAAGTTAGAGTCATCTCAGGGTTTGGGACCCAAATTTACACTAATTTTTATTTTAAAAAGCTCATTAATGAAATCACTCATTTAACCAGTGGGTCTGGTTCTGCAACAGTCCTTTTCCACAGTGTCAGATACCAGAGGCAGTTCAAGGGTTCATTTCTCACCTTTCTGAGCTTTCTTCAGTTCTGCCAGCTCTTCTTCCCCAGCGCTGTCTGTGAGCTGTGAGCAGAGAGAGCTCAGATTAGCTGCCTCCCAACAAAATTAGGAATACTTGACAAATACCTTCTGCTGGGGAAAGCAGTGCACTCTACCTCTACCACCACCTCACTGGAATCCTCCTCTCTTCTTTCACTGCCACAAAATTTGCCCCGTTTTGTCTTCTCCTTCTTGTACTCCCCCTCCTCCTCAGACCCATCCTCTGCGTTGTTCAAGGTCCTCTTCCGAGTGGTGGAGGCCTGTAGGAAGCAAACAAGCTCTAGCTAAAATTCCAGCACGCTACTAATCAAAACCTTCCTTCGGCCAATTAAGAAAAAATGCTCAGCATCCAGTATTAGTTTAATAGTTAATTAGCTTTTCAGAAGGTTCTAGCAGGTGCTACGTGATCATGCAGACGCTCACCTCGCCACTCCAGTTTTTTTCTTCCCGGGGAAACACCCTAATCTAACAGGAAAGAGATGAAAAAAGTCTTCACGAGGGGGTGTAGAATGGCATCCTAGCCCAGAAGTAAAGCAAAAGTTATCTTGTCCTCCGCAGGGACTACAGTGCAAATCCCATGCGACAGAGTGAGACAGGCTCCGCAGAAAAGCGGGGTAAGGAGCTGACAGTTTTTTATCCCACCAATTCTCACTGTGGGGATTTGACAGTGGCAGATTTCTTTAGAGCTGGCATCTTGGCAGCTTTTGGACTGGATTTCTCACGTGAGCTTCTGGGGCTCTGCATGACAGAAGAGGGTGGTTTCATCGTTGTACTTGGTTTGGCAAGAGTTTTTAAAGCGCTGCTAGACTTTGCAGCTGTCACAGCGTGCTGATATGTCCTGGAAGTGCTGGCCTCCTCCTTGGAGAGGACGCTTGCCAGTTTGGGAGTGTTGATATTTGGCCAAGCCGAAGAGCTCTTTTTCAGCTGACTGATGGACTTGGGAAGAGGTGGAGGTAGTGGTGGTCTGCTGGGAGCATTCTTGATTACATCAGGTAAGGAGGAGATCGCGGGCGCTGAGGTCGGGTCTGTGACCGGGTGTTCTGAAACAAACGAGGGTACAGAGAGAGAGAAAGGACAGAAGAGTTGGGCACTGCTTTTCAGAGCAGCTAAGGATAGCACAGAAGAGTACAAGCCTACAGTATCCCATTTACCTCCCCTGCAGGCCGTGTGGACGCTTCCAGAGGCAGTTTCTTTAAGTCAGCTTGAGATCGAATTGGAGTGGTTTTCTATTTAATAAATAAATAAATAAATCAGAAAGGCCATCTTTAAAAGTCATCAAGGCCTATCTAAACCCATCCCAGCATACAGTTTTCCTGTTTAAAATAAACAGTTCTAAGAAGGTGTGTTCTGTATTCTTCAAGAGACACCCTTCCATCTGAACACCAGCAGTCACTCCATTTTGCTAGCAGAAAATGAAATGCAAGCTGAGATGCTTGGTTTCTGTTATTAAAAAACCTCTACCCCATGAAGGAGTGTAGGTGGCACCAGAGGCTGAGACAGACATGACTCGGCATCAGCCATTTGCACTAGGAGATCCCTCAAACCTGCTGTGCTTAGCTGGAGACCCCCAGATTTACCTGCAGAGCTTCCAGCTTTTCCTGCTGCTGGCGGATTTTCTCTGACAGTTGTTTCTCCTTTTCCTCCTGTGATTTCAAGTCTTTCTTCAGAGTTCCCAGTGGTACCTTCTGCTTCTGCTCTGCAGCTTCACACCTGGCACAAAGGGAATGCAAGACAACCTCACCAATGACAGCAGAACCTGCACTGTCCCATCCCAAATGCAGCAGTAAAACCACTTTTCTTTCCGCAGTAGCCCCAATCTCAAAACCAGTTCTATTAATCGTCTTTATCTCAACCTACGAGGTCTTTTCCTTTCCCCTCCTTTTCTCCCTACCCGACTGGGGCAGGGAGAGTGAGCAAGGCTTGCTGTGAGGTCCTAGTTGCTGGCTGGGGTTAAACCACAACAGGATCAAAAGCATAGTTGTTAAAAACCAAGCCATTTATGCTGGGAATTACCAATTCAGAGCCCAGGAGATAAAACACAGCTTAGGAACAGCTGCGACTGGTTTTCTATACTGTTTCTGTACTCTGGACTTCTACAGCAGTTTCTTTCCTATCAGCTTCTGTCTTCATATCAATTCCTCTTTTTGCAGGCTTCCTTTCATTTAGAAAGGAAAGCTTATTACTAGTAACCTGTGATTAAGCCATTGTTTACATGACCTTTCAACAGAAGATGCACTTCGTCTGGCCACCCAAGGCCACAAAGTTCTCCTTTGCAATATCCTTTAACTATTTGCTTTTCTCATCTTATTCAGCTCATAGCCTATAAAACAGTAGTAAGTATCCTGCTCCCTCAGGTCCCTCGATGCAGAATCCTAGAAGAGTCCTTGAGAGAGGAGGAAAAAGCAGGCAGGAAATACATGAAAGTGGATTGGCATCACCTTCAAACTTCTGGCTGAGCAGCTGGCCATCAGGAGCACTGCCAGCAGAAGAAGAGGGGACTGAGGGGTTCCAGGCTCATTTCCCATCACAGAACTGAGTCACGGAGAGACACATCAGGATCAAGCCCTTCAGGGCAAAGTCATGCAGAATGATGTGAGACAGGAAAGCAGCAGTACCAAGACAATTCTTGCACAACACAGAGATCCAGCTGACTCCTACTCTGCTTTGGAGCCAAGCTGTTAAAAACTTCCCACAAGTTTGAGTCTTACAGATAAAGGGAGGACCCCAGCTCCAAGAGGCTGATGAGAGACGATTTTATCAAGATCACTGATCCTGAATCTGCCAGCTGATGGGATACCCCTGTGTGCAAGATACATACTGTGATCAGCTTTGTCAGTGGAAAGGAGCAAAAGCTGCAGTTTCTCCATCCAGACTCTTCTCAGCTGAAGCACTGCAGGGGAGTTTTTCATAGAGTGATTACTTCCCTCGGCTAAGAAACATCTATCATAACTGCAAAATGACTGCTTGACACCAAAGCTGCAATTCCCAAAGATAAAGGGTGAACAAGTGGCACCACACACAGGTTTTCCAGCAGAGAAATGCCATCTCCTATGCCATGCACTGAGGCTCAAAACATTAGGCTGTATCTTACAGCACAAGAAAGTATGAAAGCACCTTTTAGTTCTGCCGTTGCAAAAAAATTGAGACCACTCGTGACATTCAAGCCACAGATTGCATCGCTAGAGGCAGCAAGTCAGAAAAAAGGAATTGTCTTTGATGTCAGAATAGTCTGCAACTTCAGCATCAAGGCTTTGGTGATGTTCAAGGAGCTGAGACAGAGAGTCATGTTCAGCTGGCATTTCAACCACAAGTCCAAATGCCATTTAGGACTCAACTGGATTTTAGGTAGGAAAAGGGAGGAGAGCGAGCCTGACACTGAAGTGACATACACGCTGCCTTCTCTGTGACAAAGTGAGCAATGGAGCCACTTAGTGTTGATCCTAACATAGGCCGTGGCATTGGAAGGGGTGAGTGCTTTACATGACAGAGATGGAGAAGGGCATTCAGCTCCCATGATCCAGGACAATGTGCCACCAGCAGGAACTAAGGTGTAGGTGGACAAATCAGAAGGGCTGGGCTGCTCTCCATCATCTTTGAAAGGTCCTGGAGAACAGGCAAGGTGCCTGAGGAAAGCCAATGTCACTCCAGTCTTCAAAAAGGGCAAGAAGGAAGACCCAGGAAACGACAGGCCGGTCAGCCTCACCTCCATCCCTGGAAAGATGATGGAACAGCTCATTCTGGGCATCATCTCAAAGCACATGGAGGAAAAGAAAGCTATCGGAAGCAGTCAACACGGATTCACCAAGGGGAAAATCATGTCTGACTAGTCTGACAGCCTTCTATGATGGCGTGACTGGATGGAGAGATGAGGGGAGGGCAGTGGATGGTGTCTACCTTGACTTCAGCAAGCTTTTGACACAGTCCTCCCACAGCATCCGCATGGGAAAGCTTAGGAAGCGTGGGTTAGATGATGGACAGTGGGGTGGAACTGAAAACTGGCCAAAAGACAGAGCTCAGAGGGTCGTGATTAGGGGCACAGAGTCTAGTTGGAGGTCAGTGACGCGTGGTGTTCCCTAGGGGTCAGTAATGGGCCCGGTCCTTGTTCAATATATTCATCAGTGACCTGGATGAAGGGACAGAGGGCACCCTCAGCAAGTTTGCTGATGACACAAAAGCTTGGGGGGTGGGGTGGCTGACACAGCGAAGGCCCGTGACGCCATCCAGAGAGAGCTGGACAGCTGGAGAGTTGGGCGGAGAGAAACCTTGTAAAATTCACAAGGGCAAGTGCAGGGTGCTGCACCTGGGGAGGAATCACCCCCGCACCAGGACAGGTTGTGGGTGACCTGCTGGAGAGCAGCTCTGTGGAAAGAGACCTGAAGAGTCCTCGTGGACAACAGGATGACCATGAGCCAGCAATGGGCCCTGGTGGCCAAGAAGGCCAATGGCATCCTGGGGGGCATCAAGAAGAGTGTGGCCAGCAGGTGGAGGGAGGTCATCCTCCCCCTCTGCTCTGCCCTGGGGAGGACGCAGCTGGAGTGCTGGGTCCAGTTCTGGGCTCCCCGCTTCAAGAAGGACAGGGAAGTGCTGGAGAGGGGACAGCAAAGGGCTACCAAGATGCTGAGGGGACTCGAACATCTCTCTGATAAAGAAAGGCTGAGGAATTTGGGTCTCTTCAGTCTGGAAAAAAACGAGACTGAGGGGGGATCTTATCAATGCTTGTAAACACTTAAAGGGTGGGTGTCAGGAGGATGGGGCCAGGCTCTTCTCAGTGGGGCCCAGTGACAGGACAAGGGGTAACAGGCACAAACTGACCATAGGAAATTCCACTTAAACATGAGGAGGAACTTCTTTCCTTTGAGGGTGGCAGAGCCCTGGCACAGGCTGCCCAGAGAGGTGGTGGAGTCTCCATCTCTGGAGACATTCCAAACCCGCCTGGACTGGGTGCCACCTGCTCTGGGTGACCCTGCTCTGGCAGGGGTTGGACTGGGTGATCTCCAGAGGTCCCTTCCAACCCCTACCATTCTGTGATTCTTACCTGTCTTGCTCGGGATCAGGGTTCATAGAGCATACCCAGCTATCAGGGTAATTCTTCTCCACTGAGCTCAGCTGGAATGGGAGAGTCCGCCATTTCAGACATACATCTGTTAGAGAAACAATTTGCAAGTCAGAAATATACAGCCTGAGCAGCAAAATCATTTTTTTCCATAGCACTTCTCAACCCCATTTAATGCCCAAGGACCCCACCAATTTCCAAAGTATATCCAACAACAGTAAGACTAGCGGCCAAAAAAGAAGTGAGACAGCCACAGGATATACTGATCATTCTTGCTTCATGCTCACAAAATGCTTGGAGGAAGACCTCAAATCTTGTACAAGGCATCCGTAAGAAGAATCTGATTAAGCCTGGCATCAACTGATAGTAGAGCACCTCATGCTCACCGCTGCAGTGACAGCGTGTACAAACCAAACTGAACTGCCAGTCCTGAAATCACTGCTCATCTCAGAAGTCAGGCTGTCTGGTACTGATATCAACACAAAACAAGTCAGAGATTTATCCACTAAGAGAAAAAGTAAATTATAATAATCTAATAAATTTTAGATGAACCAGGAGGACAGATTTAGCTTCCAGGCTATTGCTGGCCTACCAGGAAATCAACAGCTTAAAAAAAAATAATCAAGTTTTGCCACAAAAAAGCAGATGTTTTTAAATCAGGCTCTGGAAGGGATGTCAACCACAGAGGACAAGAAGAATGACAGGAAAGCCCCTCCTCTTTGGGAGGAACTTGGAAAGGACTGAGAAAACTGTCCAGGCAGAAGAGCCTAACAAAATAATTCCACAAGACTGGCCTCACATTCCTTGCTAGATCCTCATTCCCAAGTCCTGTGGGGAAAATGAGGTTGAGAGAGTTTGGTGTCCCTCTACTAAGAGACAAAGTGGCTGTGTTGAGATCTCCCTTACCCCAGTAAGGGCTTAGCCAGAGCTGTTTAGAGGTGCACAGAAGAGAACTTCCATTAAATTTGAAAGTCGACTGTAAATGGTTCCCTTCTGCGCTCACACCTAGTACCTATTAGCAGGCCAGTGCATCAGAATCCAAATTACTTGGCTACTTTGCATTGCCTACAGGAAGTTTCAGATCTTATTCCAGCGTTGGGATGGGTGGATTTGGCCAGTTCCAGTGACATTTCTAAGCCCATTCTCAACACTGCTACTGGCAACACCTGCCTTGTTCTGTAAGGGCACCCGAAAGAACATCATGGTTAGTAAACTGTGCAGGAAAGGAACCTTACACCAAGATGTCGAAGTATACCATCAAGTGCAGACAAAGGCAACTCACAGAAGGAGACAACCCTAGAAGGGGATAATGATAGCAAAGCTCATCTCAAATCTCCTACCCGTTTAGCTGCTCCCCATCTGCAGCCAGGAGTCTTTTCCCCCCCTTCCCCAGGGAGGGCCAGCCTCCTAATCTCAGCCTGGCTGGACGCCCGCACTGATGGTGGTAGGGATCTCCATGGCTCTCCGGCGTTTGTAGCGCAGTTCACTAGATGGAGGCTGGTTCCAGTTTGCTGACAAATAACCAAATTCATCCCAGAACTTGATGATACCTCTCTGGGCTGGAAAACAAACAAGCGCCAGCTCAGTATGGAGCCATTACAACAAAAACTCACCACCTGCACTCTTGGCTGCCCTCCCGCCACGAAAGTTTCACCTTCCAGCCCCGTAATTGTGAAGCTTCATTACCTATAGCAACATCCTTCCAATACGAGCAAATGCTCTCCATGGCCTTCAGCAGGTGTCGATACTCTTTGGCATCAGCGAAGTCTTGTTTATTATGGGTTGGTTCAGAACCAAATAGGGCACATCCACCACACCTACCACTCCACCACATGCCCTGGAAGACGGACACGCAGTCAACAAACATCATTAAACCACAAGGTCGTTGTTGAGAGAAACAATATTGAAAATAGCAGATTACACACACACCCCCCACTCCTGCAGCAGGACTGGTTTTATTTATCAGCTCTCTAAATCAGGCTCCAGTTGGCATGCAAAAAAGTAAGGTCAGCTCAAATGTTTGTATTTGCTTTCAGGACCCATTCTCCCTGTCCCTAGAATGAGGCAGTATTGCTGTCAGTATTCATCACCCCCAAATGCCAGCATTGAGAACCAAAGCCTCACACTGCTGCAGGTATGACCAAAATCTGTGTAGAGAACTCTCTATCAAGAAACCAGGATAATACTGGGCAATATTAAATATAACTTATTTGTCAGAATCCAAACTAAAGGCTGACAAAATGAGTAAGCCTCACTCTCATGAAGAGCAGCCTAAGTTCTGTGTAGGAACACGCCAGGCTTAAGCAAAAAGATTGCTGAAAAATATCCAGGAACTCACATGCCACCCTCCAGCTGCGGGCCCACCTTCTCATACATCTTTATCAGTCGACTGCAGTTATAAATGAACATGCCATCCAATTCACGCTGCTCAATATTCACCCCAAAAATAAAATTCAGTTCTTTGGGTTCTTTCAGTGCCCTGTAAGAGAATGAAACGCAAGCCTCAGAGATGTGTGAAAAATCAAACTAATTAGTTGCTGTCATTAAACAGAGGGTATGGAAATCCATCACCTTTGAGCATTATGGGATTACTAACACCTGTCCTGTTGTCTGCTATTTCTAAAAACCAAGAAGCATTTGTTGAACATGCATTACAACTAAAGATGAACAAAATACAAAAACTTTGCAATACAGACACCAATTTAGGCTGGACAGTATCTGTTCAGATAATTTAATTGTTCATTTGTATATGTTTTCTCCTTCAGGAATGGATTCTGGTTTTTATTTCAGATCTGCTTGTTCAAAACATTACAGTTAACTAGTTTTATGAAAGTACTGTTGGGTACAGACTGGTCTTCTCCAATGCTATTTAGTTTGTATTTTCCAGACGCAGATCTCTATGCCAGATAAAGCATGTAAATAAGATTTCAGTATAAAACTACAGTTTTGAATTCAGGTTCTGGAAAAGGTTTTTGTAATTGCAAGTTGTACAATGCTATTACTCTAAGTTCAAAATCTGGAAGACACAACACACAGCCCAAGCAGAGATTTTTTTTCTGGAAATGACAGCATAGCAATTTGCATGATTTCTACTTTATCTATGCAGCAGATGACTTCAGCAAAAGTTGGCCTCAACATGTTTGTGACCACATACGGATTTCTGAATCAGAATCTTTGATTATCAGGAATTGTATCTCCTGTGATGCAGAAGGCCTCAAGAGATTTAGATGTCTTTGCATTATAAATCAAACAAAGTCCCTGTGTCTCACAAACAGAACTAGTGCTCTTTAATGAACTAAATTAAGTAGTTTCCACAGCTTCCATGAAATCCATGCTGAGGATTTTTCATAATAAGGATCCTTAGTTTCAGGATGAAGGTATCATCAAAGGTGAGGCCCAAACTTTTAACTTTTACAAGGCATAGTCTATACCACTGTCCTACCCACCCCCTCCCTTATTTTTCCTCCCACAGCAAATTCTTAGCACTTCAGTGCTTTATCCCAATTAGGAATTTGACTTCTCCTTAAGCAATTAGTTGAAGATGGTGGAATTCTTTAAACTGATCTGTTGACTGTCTACTGACATCAAATATTAAAAGAATCTGAGCTGTGTCTGCATGACCACTGCAGATACAAGATGTAAGTCTGTCTTAACAGTCAAGCATCTCAAAATAAATCCTGAAATAAATTAATTTCATGTCATTTTCTGTTTAAAGCCATCCTCTTCCCCACACAGGTGTATAGGTACCCTGTAACACAACCTCCCCTGAAACAGATGACTCTATAATAAGTTACTAGGAAACGACCTGCTATAGCAGCTTTCAGTAATTTTAAACCTAAACCCTTGCCAAGAGGTGTTTTGAACACTGCCAACATAGAAGCTGGGCTAGAACATTACCCTTTTGGTCTCATCTCATCCAGGTGGACAACTGCTATTTGAGAGCATGAGTAGGTGTGGCAGAGTACCCATCCGGGGATCAATTTTCTTTTTCTAACTTCTGGAAAAGGATGTAGAGTCTTAAATTTTAAATAACAACGTGCAACCACCTACAAAATAGGAAGGGCATCTCCTCATTTTTATCAGAGAGGACTGGAAGTAGAATTATCACCCAAACCATGGAAAATTAAGTGGGTGGGCCAGAAATGCAAGGTTTTATAACTAGGACTTTAGTATCTGTCCTACCTGCTGGATTTATAACCTGACCTTACACAGGCTTTGGAAACCAGAAAGCATTTCTTTCATTGATGCACCCAGCACCAGAGAAACAGCAGAAAAACTGTCCTAGAACATTCTCTATAACTCAAGAGTTTTCTGAGAGGCTACAGAAATTGTTTGTACAGAAGGTTTCCTATTATACACATTTTCCAGGAATTTCTTCTGTTTTCTGGATGGAGTACAAGATTATGGAATAGCCTGACACTCTGAACTGTCTCTGGTCACCGGTGACGAATGCAGGGACAAGGGGAAAGTCATACGTCTGCGGAGAAAGGGCTGAGCACCCGGCAGCTCTCGCCTGGAAGCACACATGGTCAAGTCTGCGCAGAAATCCCGACAAAAGGCCTTTTCCTCTGCTGTTGGTTAGCTGTCACATACATCTATTTTCCTCATCATCGCATATTTGAAACCTGACTAGAGACAATCTTTTGACATACCTACAACTGAGGCATTCTTCCAAAACAGCTGATTTACATTTTGTGGCCTTCTTAGATTTAAGCAGAAAGAAGTGCTTAAGAAAATTTGGAACCTGTGATTTCTGACTAGCCAATAAAGGGCGCAGAGAAGCTATTTTCAAAAAAACTTGTATTGTCTAAGTTCCTTGATTGTTGTTCAGCTTTTTAAAAGGAAAAAGTATTTGCCCATTGGCAGAAAGGCCAGAAGACCACTCACAAAGTTTACTTTGTGCACTAATGTCATCAAACCCAAGAATTAAAAGACAAGCTGTACAAGGAAAAGTACACGAAAGTTGAAGATAACTGCTTCTCCCAAGAGCTTCTGCATTCTTCAGATCACAGCTCTAGCACTTTTAAATTAAAGCTGTATTATTTCTTTTTTTTTTTTTTTTAGCATCTTAAGATACATTAGAGCTATCTCTGGCAACAAGCCTGGGATAGTTCTGACCTAAGCAGCCACATAAACTAGCATGCAAAACCAACTAAGTGCGAATGGAGACTCGGTATAGACAAATCTCTAACTTTCTTACACTCAGCACTTGTTGTAAGAGCCCTTCTTTCTGGTTACCACTTCATTTGTGAACTGCATATGATAAATTTGCAAAAAACCCCACACCTGTGTACAAAGAGTGAAGTATTCCTGTGAGTACATTGCAAAGTTAATTGCAACCAGAGCTAAGTTAGAACAATGTCTTGGGGATTTCACAGCACTGACTATAACAAAACTCAGCAAGGTTTTAGAAAACACCTCTACAACTCTAAAACCTATTTCACTGAAGTTGCTAACATTTGTTGCCTCCCTGAATCTTACTTGCAGAAGAAAAAGCAGAAGAGTAAAAAAGCTGACATGAAAACCCAGTAAGCATCTACAGAAAACAAGCCAAATCCAAAGATTTCTTTCAGCATAAGAAGGGAATAGCAGAAGCAACCAGAATAGCAAGGCTCAGTTCCCCTTCGTTTAGCAGCCAGGGCACACAGGATACCCACAGGCATCTAAGCTTTGCGCTGAACTGCTCCCTCCACCACACAAGCAAAGCAGGAGCGATGTAAGAGCACGTGGGAGGGAACAGCTGGGGAAAACCAGAGCTTTTGAACTCACCGCTGCTTTGCATCCTTGATCCTTTTCTTGACATCAGCCTCCCGGCGCATGGTTATTGCAGAGTTTTGGACTTGACGTAGCGTCACCTGCAAACAGGCATTGCACAGTAAAATTGCTGCTGTGAAATTCATGAAATTAACCTCACTTCTGTGATTTCTTCCCCCTTCAAGAAGATCTCAGAAATGTTTTAAAGGTAAAGAATTCATGGTGAAGGTGAAAATAAGCATGCCTTTACACTTAGGGCAGCACTTGCTGCTGGTCTGTTTAAGTAGCTACATAGTTGCTTGGAAGATAGGGGTAATTGTAACTAAATGTCTAAGGTAACTGAAACCAGAGGGCAACTGAGGCACAGGGAAACAGCCAGGGCACTTGGATCCTGTTGTTTCCATTAGATGCCAATAGGAAGTACAGTGATTTTAAGCTGGTCTCACTTGCTGACCCACCCAGCGTCTCCATGAGCCCTCTGCCCACCCAGCTGCATGCTGGGTCTCAGCCCTTCCCCCCGTCCAGAGCCATGGCCCCACCGGCAGGGAGAGAACAGCCCCTCTCCCAAAGCCCCAGCCAAATGCTTCAGGGCCAGTGGTGCAGGCAGGGAAGGGGAACAGCCAAAAAGCACCCCATTTTACTTCTGTCCAAAAAACTTCACTTTCCCCTGGCCTCTTCTGCAGAGGATGACATCAAAAAAAAGCGCCTAGGGGCTGGGGATTGCCTTCCCACCCGGGATATATTAGAGGTTGTGGGCAGGGGAAGGTCAGCTTCCCGCCTGGGCTGGAAACCACAGGTAGATGTTGAAGCGCATCCAGTGGCGACAACACCACAAACGCTGCTGGCAACTCACCACCGACTGAAGTCACTGCCTGCTTAACCCACACACCGAGTGTTGTGATGGGGTGGCGACCAGCCGGGCCCAGCCCCAGCGCTCTGAACCATCCCCTCAGTGCCCAAACGGTGAGGCGCTGCCGAAGCACAAGGCTCACCCTGGACTCCCGCGTGAGATCCCCTCCCAGGCGCAGCTCAAGGGCACGTGCTTTACTCTCCGCCTCACGAGCCTTCTCCTCCGCTGAAACACACAGGGAAAAGGATGATGTCAACCATTCAGTAGAGGCAGTGTATCACAAGGCGTTCACCTGAGAAGACTGATTTCCAGAGTCTCTGCTGGACTGACACGTACAAGGGTAACAGCAAAGGTACAGAATAAGTCTTACATGTCGAAGGGCACCACCGACATGCCATCTGTAACTTGCTCAGAGGTCACAGTCAACACTCGCATACTAGCAGGGCTAAACTCTGCAAAAGTGTGTTTAAAGGAAGGATCCATGAGGAAGTTAGCGAGGAACTGGAAAGTGTAAGGATTCAGTGGCCCTGCCTGCTCTGCCCAGAAGCATGAAGGCAGAGAAAGGCTCTCACAAAATGAAGACTGATTCAGGCCTGAAAAGGAGTTACAAAGAGGGCGTTTTCCTTGAAGAGATGAAGGGAAGGAATAGTCTCGGAAATGCTTTTGGTTTTGATAATTGCTAAATTTTGCCTGGAACAAGACAAATCTGTATTACATAAAATCAGACACAGTGTTCTGAAAACCCACCACTACATATGATCTTTGCATGCATAAAGTTTGCCACTTAAAAGAAACTCCCTTTTTTGCTTCTCTCCCAGACTACCAACAAGACTGCCTGGCAACAGGTACACATCAACCTCACGCTGCTTAAGATTCACTCAAACAAGTTTAATTTTCAGTGTGGAGATCCCTTCCTAAAACTGAGACACAAGGTGCTTTGGTAAATTAGCACCATGCACCTTGCGTCTGCATGCTCTCCATCCATGTCTACAACCCTCTCACATTCCCTTTCAGGTCAGAAGCCCGTTCTCCTCACAGATGTACAAGAACTAATCTTCCTCTGTCCCACAGGCTATGAGGCCCACAGGGGCGAACATGCCCTGGCAAGTGATGCCCTGGTTAGGCAGGGAAGGTCGGAGCTGCAGCTGTCCCCTACAGACACCCACCTGGGGCATGCGAGGGGATGCAGCATTGCCCTCGTCATAACGCTCCCTCTGCTCGTGTTCCAGCACAGAAGTTTCTGCCAGAGGATGCAGCGACACAGCAGCCTTCATGAACTGCAGAGATTTCTAACAGAAATGGACTGGTACAAATGAAGTATGAACAGAAATGTTTATGTGCAAGATGACTAGAAGAAACGACAAAGCACGGGTTAAAGAGCACTGACAGGCACAGACACGATTTGGAAATAAAACTGGTAGACGCTGAGGGACGGTGTGGCTCACACCAAGGCGAGCAGCAGGAGGGCACCCTGTCGCAGGAGGGCAGCAGCATGGCTGCAGCACACCCTATGAGCCATCTCTGTCCCAACGGGGAGACAAACTGCGGCTGTGAGATACCCGAAACAAGGAAACAACAGTGGAGGAAGGGCCTTAACTAAGATTTGCAGAGGATAAGGTAAGCAAGAAGATAACAGGATAGCAATTGGTTCTTAAGAGATCACCAAGCATCTCTCCAAAAAGCAGCACTGTTGCCAGCCAGAAGGAATCCAGATGCTGTTGCTGGTGTTTGATAACCGGTACACACTGTCCTCCCTGCCACGGTCAGCATTACTTGCTGAGATGCACTTTTTGGGCGTGTACAGGAATGCAAATAGTCAGAGTCAACTTACCTAGACCGTTACAATAAAAATCACTTTGCCTTTCTATGCAGTGTTACATTTGAGTTTCGTTGCACTAATTCCCACAGAAGCACGCTCTGAGGTTCACAGCAGCTTACCAAGCAAGTCACAGCAGAACTGCACTGTGCGATCAACTTCATCATCAAGTCATCATCAAGTTTAGCTTGAAAATACAGGAATTTGGAGACCACTTAAAACATTTGGTCCATTTAAATCTAAGCTTGTACGGTAGAAGCTGGTGGGCTAAATGCAACTGTGTCTAGAGGGAAGAACACAGCGGTGACCCATAAGGGCACAGGTCAAACCTGCTCCAATGACGCGACGACAACTGAGAAGGCATGGCTGACAGGGAAGGATTCCGTTATAAGTCTGAGGGTTGAGGCCCTAATGGGCAAAAATGCATGCCCTATGCAGGACAACGAACATACAGCAGCTAGAATCCACATTCATGTCCTCCCAGGGGACAACGGGCACAGCACACCCATGGTACTGCCAAGCAAGTCACTGGACACACTAATATACTTCGGACTAATATCCAGTGCAAGACATAGCTGTTAATGACTGTCAGTACTGGACACCCACGGAACTCCTCTCCTTTACTGTTTGTTTGCTTTTCAAACTTCTAAGAGGATTTTTTGAAACCAGGCAATGGCAATACCCAGATGCCTGGGTAGAGCTCAGTCTTGGTTCAGAAACACACAGAAAGCAGCTGTGCACTTGTGCAGGAATGGCACTTTTTTCCTGGCTCCATCTGCTCATTTAGGGATCTGGATGCTACAGCTTATCGCATGAGGCAGGAAGTCAGTTCCCAGGGAAAGAAGAGTGGCTTTTCCTCATCTTAAATATATGTATGTCTTCACTCCTGAGCCATGGTTCTTCTTGCGTATGTCAAGCCATGTCACCAATAGTCATGGCTGCCCATACGTCTTCCTCCCCCCCCAGTATTTTTCGGTTGTCCTAAGTTTTGGTTCAAGAAGCTCATAAGCTATTTCCAGAGACTCAGCAATCCCTCAGCGAGTTCTACAGTATAATGGATTCCAACACTTCCCCGGCAGGCAGCCACAGCATACTGGAGCCGCAGTTAGCTCAGCTAAGACCCACCATTTCCCACAGTGCACCCTTAGTTTCAAAAGAGAAAACTGCAAACCATTCCCTGGTGAAGATCCCTCCTAAGAGCAGTGTACATTCTGAAGAGAAAGCGTACGCTGGAGATGAGAAATTAATCTTTTCTATTAACAGCAGAACAAGAGAACTTAGTGTTACAGATTAAGTTCATTTTCCTAGAAGCAAAGAAATGAGATCTGTGCTGCTGCGGCTAATTCTACAAGAATGTTTTAGTCCTGAAGGCTTCCTGTGATCAAATCTTGCAGAAAACAGTCTGAGGTCTGCTGTGAGTTTTTACCACCGCGTTCAAAGCTCAGCATCCATGTTTCCATGCCAATGGTATCTATCTGTTCTTAGCACTGGGGCAAGGAATGGCAGTATTCTTCAGTGACAAGACACTAAAGCTCACCTTTTAAACATCACGGAGGCCTCATGGACTGCTGCAAGCAAGAAGCCTCTCTAAATCAAGCTATTTGCACCTTCTTGAAGGCAACGCAAGTGTGTGCTGAACATCTGCTCTGGCTATAGGACTCAATCTAAAAAATAAATTCATCTATGAGGACTGAGGCACAGGATAAAATCTGCTTAAACTTCGCAGTTTCAAGCCTATCTTATTAGGTTGTACTTCACAGAGGAGTAACAGGGAACGTAGCAATTTACACAATTTCATTTTGCTGTTTTGCTTTGTGCAGGGCCAGGATCACCCTGCCCTTAATGGCTCTGCACAGGCTGAACGTGACACTGCCACTTGAGTATCTGACCTGCACACATATGCACACGTGTCTAGAGCAGCTCTTACACAGGGAGAGAGGACACATGCCTCCAATTGATTTATGAAGTTGATTTATGAAACCCACCAGAAGACATAGCTCAACATGTCTTACAGCTTCCAAGATTCCTCCTTCACTACAGCATTTCCTCATCAGGGTTTAGAGAGACCACTTTGTATGTTAAATCTGTGCAAATTTAATGAAGTTATACACTATATTTATATGCTTATGTAATTTCAATATGCCAAATACCCAATAATGTCAAATTGGGTTTCTCCTGAGAACTACAGGACTTAACAGGAAGGGAAGACTAGACAGACAAAAGGTATGTCTTGAAGGGAAAAAAATAAAACAAGAAACAGGATTCCCTCGTACATCCAGGTCAATCACTTTTACGTCAAGTGACAGATTAAAAATCTTTATTTTGAACAACTGCCTCAACAGGGAAGGAGAACAGAACCAAAAGCTAATGATGTGCACAAGGTGAGAGTAGAACTGTGGGGTAACCAGCGGGGCTCAGGAGAGCTGGTTGGTATTCAAATACCGCTTTCTCGAAGCTCAGGATCGGTGCATCCCTAAGAGCAAGAAACTGGGCATGGGAAGCAGGAGACCTGCATGGTGGAAGCTCAAGTGGAAGAAGTTTACAGTAAGTGGAAGAAGGGACTGACCACTTGGGGAGATTACAAAAATGCTGTTGGAGTACGCAGGGTTGAAACGAGGAAAGTCAAGGCCACCTTGGAATTAAACCTGGCAAGGGATGCAAAGGTCAACAGGAAGGGCTTCTTCAAGTATATCGGAGGCAAAAGGAAAACTAGGGAAAATGTGGGCCTGCTGTTGGGCGAGACAGAAGCCATGGTGACAGAGGATGAGGAGAAGGTGGAGTTACTGAATACCGCCTTTGCTTTGGTCTTTACTGCTCAGGCCAGCCCTCAGGAGTCCCAGACTTTGGAGAAAGTAACAGGGAAAGTCTGGACGAAGAAAGACTTCCTCTTGGTTGAGGAAAACCAAGTTAGAGATCAGTTAAGTAAATTGGATATTCGCAAGTCCATGGGTCCTGAGGGGATGCATCCAAGAGTGATGAAGGAGCTGGCGGAAGTCGTTGCTGGGCAGCTCTCCATCATCTTTGAAAGGTCCTGGAGAACAGGCAAGGTGCCTGAGGACCATAGGAAAGCCAATGTCACTCCAGTCTTCAAAAAGGGCAAGAAGGAAGACCCAGGAAACTACAGGCCGGTCAGCCTCACCTCCATCCCTGGAAAGATGATGGAACAGCTCATTCTGGGCATCATCTCAAAGCACATGGAGGAAAAGAAAGCTATCGGAAGCAGTCAACACGGATTCACCAAGGGGAAACCATGTCTGACTAGTCTGACAGCCTTCTATGATGGCGTGACTGGATGGAGAGATGAGGGGAGGGCAGTGGATGGTGTCTACCTTGACTTCAGCAAGGCTTTTGACACAGTCTCCCACAGCATCCTCATGGGAAAGCTTAGGAAGCGTGGGTTAGATGAATGGACAGTGGGGTGGACTGAAAACTGGCCAAAAGACAGAGCTCAGAGGGTCGTGATTAGGGGCACAGAGTCTAGTTGGAGGTCAGTGACGCGTGGTGTTCCCTAGGGTCAGTACTGGGCCCGGTCCTGTTCAATATATTCATCAGTGACCTGGATGAAGGGACAGAGGGCACCCTCAGCAAGTTTGCTGATGACACAAAGCTGGGGGTGGGGTGGCTGACACAGCAGAAGGCCGTGTCCCCATCCAGAGAGAGCTGGACAGGCTGGAGAGTTGGGCGGAGAGAAACCTTGTAAAATTCAACAAGGGCAAGTGCAGGGTGCTGCACCTGGGGAGGAATAACCCCCTGCACCAGGACAGGTTGTGGGTGACCTGCTGGAGAGCGGCTCCGTGGAAAGAGACCTGGGAGTCCTGGTGGACAACAGGATGCCCATGAGCCAGCAATGGGCCCTGGTGGCCAAGAAGGCCAATAGCATCCTGGGGGGCATCAAGAAGAGTGTGGCCAGCAGGTGGAGGGAGGTCGTCCTCCCCCTCTGCTCTGCCCTGGGGAGGACGCAGCTGGAGTGCTGGGTCCAGTTCTGGGCTCCCCGCTTCAAGAAGGACAGGGAAGTGCTGGAGAGGGGACAGCAAAGGGCTACCAAGATGCTGAGGGGACTCGAACATCTCTCTGATAAAGAAAGGCTGAGGGATTTGGGTCTCTTCAGTCTGGAAAAAACGAGACTGAGGGGGGAATCTTATCAATGCTTGTAAACACTTAAAGGGTGGGTGTCAGGAGGATGGGGCCAGGCTCTTCTCAGTGGGGCCCAGTGACAGGACAAGGGGTAACAGGCACAAACTTGACCATAGGAATTCCACTTAAACATGAGGAGGAACTTCTTTCCTTTGAGGGTGGCAGAGCCCTGGCACAGGCTGCCCAGAGTGGTGGTGGAGTCTCCATCTCTGGAGACATTCCAAACCCGCCTGGACTGGGTGCCACCTGCTCTGGGTGACCCTGCTCTGGCAGGGGGTTGGACTGGGTGATCTCCAGAGGTCCCTTCCAACCCCTGCCATTCTGCAATTCTGTAACAGGGCAGCATCTTAGCCAGTCTTCATATGGAGCAAGGGCAGACAACTGTGACTCCAAGGGTTATTCTGTACATATATTCCCCAGAGCAAGTGGTTTTAGGGACAATGTACGTTCCTTCCATTGCATGGAAGTTAGCCTGGGTCATCTGTATTCACTGTATTAACTAACATCCTGAGCAACCATAATGATCACAGAAGCAAGCAATTTCAGGTCATATCCAACAAGGCAGCCTCTTTCATCCTTTCCTTTGCTACAGCAAAATCAGGATGCATGCATACCCCGAAGACTCACCTATCCTTGCCATGTGCTCTGCTTTCTTCACCTCTTGCTCTGCACGGGTCTTGAAACGGTTTGAAGTATATTTGTACATCCTGTGATGATCAAAACTTATTAATTAGCAAACTCAGCAGTAAGGTCAACCAAGACTTCATCACTGTATGACAGAATAAGGTCTCCACGTGCTACTCCACTCTTCTCAATAGATTCAATAAATGGAAAAGGTTTCCTCACTGGGGAAAAAGCAGGCAGGTACTAACTCTTCCAGAAATCACCCAATAACCATGCTAGGAAATGCAGAGTCAGGTTTTTGGTGGCACCATCTCCTCAAATCAACTTAAGTGCAATTAAAGCTACCTGGGGCTGAGATAGAGAGAACACATTCTGAAAACCAGACTGCTTTCAACACGCTGGCATAATTAAATTACCTCATCCACATCCTGCCATCACATTTCCTGAGGAGATAAACACAAAAAAAAAAAAAGATAAGTAGAGTGAAGCTGAATTATCTCAATGGGCCCAGCTCGTGAGGCAGAGCAGTACCTGAAGGGGACCTTACAGCCAGCACCCCCTTTGCAACAGGGTGCAGTGCAATTGCAGATGTCCCAGATAGGCACCGCGGGCCATCACTGTGACTGTCCTCCTGTTTCACTTTCTTTTCCAACACTAAATGACTTCAGTCACAGCCAGGAAAGCACCTATTCAAGTGGTCTGGAACAGCATATCTAGCAAAGACGTACAGAAACAGGTCAGGCAGACAAGAATTCTGCAGGATGCAACAGTAAAAGACACTCTCCCAGATTCAAGACATTCTTTATGGCTGCCTTGGAGTGCCCTCGTCAAAGGAAATCCTTGCACAAGGCCTGGCTACTCCTGTCTGCACAGCCCATGCTGCTATACAAGCTTGAACAGTTACTGTGGGAGGGATGTGACGGAAGCAATCCTTCAGGATATACAAGCCATTCCCAGGGAGGCTGGTACTGTGGTATCACACCTGCAAACACTGGTGGAAGGATTTGCAGAAACCAGCCTACCCCTGCCACCAGGACATTACAGGCTCCAGAGAGGTATGGAGAAACCTCTACCCAAAGAAACATGGCTTCCAGAAAGGGCAGATAACAAAAGGAAAACAAGGGCCCTGCTCAGGACGCAAGCTGTTATTCCTGAAGAATGGTGCAATGGCTGCAAACCCTCGATTTTCAGTAAAGGCACTTAGGTACCCTGAAGCCCATGATGGATTTCCATTCTTTCTTCTCTAATACCAGCACATTAACCTGCTGACCAGCCCCTGTACAAGCTTTTCCTTCAGAGATGAAGGCGATCTGACTTACAGCCCAACAGTAGGAGGGGAGACACTGCCTCCTGAAGGCAGTCCTCCTGAGCAGATCTTGAAAGTAGACAGAAGGCAGAGAGACAAGCCGATGGCTGTACTTATCAATGTCCAATGTAAGGCATGAAAGCACCAAAGACATCTGGCCCAAAGTTCACCAAGACGCATGTAAAAAGACTGCAATCAGGAGTCATCTGTCAGCTTACCATCAGGTAATGACCTGCCCTTTGCATGCCAGGCTGGTTTATAACAGACTTTCTTATAAAACCAACAATATGGATGAACAGACATGCCTCCGTACTGATAGATGAATGGCACTCCCTTATAGGGGTTCACTGGCCTTTATCAGGAGGATATGAATAAAATTAACACCTGGCTCAGGCATCATGACACTTCCCCAAAGACTAGCAAAGAACCCTTAAGTACATACCACACACAGCACACCATCTCCTTGGACTGTGTGACACGAGCACCTTCAGTGCCTGTTACCCATCCCTTTGCTGGACCAGGAAAGTTCAACAGTTACCTGGCCTAGGCCAGCGAGGCTCTGCAAAAAACGTCTGTGCTAAAGAGCCAAGCATCACTGCCGCATCAACTGTGCTCTAAAGGAACACCTTAACGGTGGTACACCCTTGCCCGTGCGCCCCCTACAAATCGGAGTCCCTGTACAAGTGCAGGGGAGTAAGTGTTAATCTGCAGAACACTCTGGCTCCAACTCTAAAGAGAAAATCCAGGGAATAAGCAACCCTTTTCAGCAGCTTCAGGGAGAAAAAAGAAAAAAGTCATCTCTAGCTACAAACACAGAGTAACTCGGAATGGACTGATGTACTGGTTTTCCCTTGGGAAAGAGCCACCTGGGGTAGACTAAGCTCTGCTCAGGTATCTGAAGGTAAAAGAGTGAGTTTCCACAACCTGTTCAGGGCATAGCGTGGGCACCTACCCTAAGGGCTGTGCTGGCTCTCAGAACCCACAGTGAAGGCTTCGATGGCTCGTCCCGATGGCCATGCAGCTTCTGGAGCCCAAACCTGGCATCAGGAGTTTGAGACCAGAAGGAAGTAGTCTGGACACTCTCCAGAAAGACATGGTAAGGCTTTTAATTGCCCCAAGTCCAAGGAGATTCCTGCTCTACAGGAAGGCCTTGTTTGCACAGTCTTTTTGCTGCAGGAGTGGGAATTTTAAATGTAAATGTCTTTACGGTGTCAGGGAATTTTTATTGGGCTAGTACTCTAAGCACATCTGCAAGGAGTCTGCAAAGATGTGGCACAAGCAGATTTGTTGGATACACCTGCACCAGCACTGATCCTGTGAGCATTCAGCACCTTAGCCCAGTGCTGGGTTCATCCCCCAGCACCAGCTCCACTTACCACAATCGGCCCCTGCGCTTGTTACGAGACAATAACACAGTATTTCTTATCCCATCAGCCACCATAACCCATTCAGCGGTTGAGCTTTCTTGCCCTCCATGCCAGACCATTCCTTGGTCACAAATTACCATTTCTGAGCAGTTACAATTTGAGTTTTCCCTTCTACAGCTGCAACTATTCCCCAAAATCAATGAAAAGCAGACACAGAATTGGTGATAGGGACCCAGAAGAGCTGCTATCCAAATTGTCTAAAAAACAGTCTCTTTTCAACAGAAAACAGTCCTATGGTATAGAACAAATTCTCACATCCCTTTCCAGGCATTGACTACTGACCACTTGAAATAGAAGGTATTAAGGCAAATGGACATCTGGGGTGACCTGGTCCATGTTATATTATCATGATAATGCTAGCACCATCCCACAGCGATGGCATCCTGCCTTTGAGTCGCGCAAGAAGCTGATCTCTGATGACATAAAAGCCTGTGCCCTCCTCCTCTGCTTTCTCTCCCAAGTGCTTTTATTGCACCGTGGCACAAGAGGGAGCAGCACATGGCACTCACATGTAGGTAGAAGGCAGCCAGAAATTCAGAGATTCTCTACCCAGCAAACCAGGATTTACAGTGGCAAGTCAAGTTGCACCTACCGACTGCCTTCTGCAATGAAATGACTGGCTTGGTCAACAAGAGGATAGCAGTGGATATAATCTCCCTAGACTTCGGTCAAGTTTCGATACCATTTCACACGTTTTCATTTAAGAAGCTGAGGAAGTACAAGTTGACAGACAGACTATGCTGTAAGCTTAAAACTGGACAGGCTCTTAGGGCAGCAATCAGCGATGTGGCATTGGATCGCAGTTAGTAAAAGTACCCAATGGACTGATAGTGGGCCCACACTACTGGAATCCGAAATACTGAATTAAAACAACTAGAAATACTCTATAAGATTACTATTTTATTAAGACAAATCATGTTAAGGTATCTCGAATGCAGCCTGTGTGCTCCCCGGGACAGAAGACGACTATTGCCTCAAGCATGACTTAAATACCCTTTCTCCCCCCATCCTTATAACCTTTCCCAATCCTGTTAAACCAACTGTCAGCATTCTCTGCTCACTTTCAAATTTTTTATTTAAGGGAATTTAAAAGGCAGTTAAGGAAAGGTATTTCCCAATCTCTATTGAAGCCTAGATCAGCTACACATAAAAGTTAATTTCAAAGCAATTGTTTCAAAGTGCTCACTCCAGTTCCTTTTCATAATAATTCTAACACCCACCATATGTATTTCCTTGTCCTACTCCAGGATACACCTGGAGTGAAAAATGCTAAACCTTTTCTGCAAGGTCCCACACGTCTGCAGACTTTGGGGCCAGCACTTACCTTGGCTTGTACAGGCAGCACGAAAGTCGTTTGGTTTGTACTTTGTGTCCATTTATGAAGATCCTCATTCTGGGATCGATATAAAGCACAGCAGCATAGGCACGGAAGGAGCGGCGCTCAGGCTTTCTGCAAGAGAGGGATGCTTACAGAGACTGAGCAGTTTGTTCAGCATTTCCTTGTAGGACCATCAGCAGACGTTCTCCCAGTCTGGTCCATGGAGCCCAAAGATGACTCCATCAATTCCCCCCCCGAGCAACCGGTGTCTCTTGGAGCGCTCATCTTGGAGTCTCCTTCAGTCCGCATTCCGCCTTCCTCTTTCCTTTGCAGTTTTTGCTCCTTTATTCCCCTCCAATTAAGAAGAGCCATGACATACTACTGCCACAAAGCCTTCTCTATCTAAACCAAATGAACAAGTTTCTCCATGGACAGAACTTGTAAAATTCTCATTTCCCAAAAAACTGCTACCCAGGAGCCAAGTGACCAACAGAAGCACCTCCCCCACCCTGCTCTGCACTACCCCTGATATGTTTTAAGCACCTATGGCAGGATTCACACCTCATGCAAATGTAACTGTTACCAGCCCAGCTTGTAGCCATCTAGTTCAAAACATGCTGAAGAGACAACCTTCAGCAAGAAAGCTAAGTAAAAGAAAAGGCCTTTCTATTTTATTACCATGCAGCTACATTAAGGGAGGCTTTTCTTTTAAATTCTTTCTGCCTATGTCTTCTACAGAGATTTTCTATCGAGCTGTACACTTTAAATACTGTTACAAAACGCTGATGCACATATTACTGTAGCTTGAAAAGGATGTTTTAAATACAGCTGGATAACAAAGGTCAAACCTATACACTGCACCATTTAACACCCTGTGCCTCACCTGCTAGTGCATTTCTTACCCCTTGGTTAGTCAGGAGTACACTCTGATCACACACAGAAATGGTATCACAAGCTCAGGAGGAAGAAGCTCCTTCCAGTGATCTGAAGAGTCACAAGGTGACTCTTGTCAGATCACGGAGATCAGAGAAAGGGTCCTTCTCAGGCAGCATCAACGCAGAAGGAGGAATCAGATGCAGAGGTAACCATTCAACCCTTATCTATGAAGGACTTGTGAAATATGAGAAAGGACTTTAGCTGTCGTGAAGGTGAGACGTTACCTGGTTGCTCTCATGTTGGGGTAACGGGGCGGATGCCGTAGACTTAGATGGTAGAGAAACCAGGCAGCTGGGAAACCTGGCGAGGGACAGAGGCACTGATGAAGCACTGCAGTGAGTAGTTCTCCAGTTTTGAATATGAACCTGTTCATTGATAGCTACACAAGGTGCGTGAACCCATTGTTAATTGTGGGTACTATGCTCAACATCAGAGGGGCCCTATCTCCAGCCAGGAGGAGGAGAGGGACAACCATGTTTATTGGACTGGAATGGATTCGACAGCCTGGCACATTAGAGCCACAAAAGTATAAAGCCCTGATGGACACTGGCACACAGTGTACCCTATTGCCATCGAATCATAAAAGGGCAGAATCTGTTGTTATTTCTGGAGTAATGGAGGGGATCTCAAGAACTGTCTGTATTGGAGGCCAAAGCGAACCTAACTGGGAGTAAATGGGAGAAGCACCCCATTGTGACTGGCCCAGACGCTCCATGCACCCTTGGCACAGACTGCCTCAGGAGAGGATATTTTAGGGACCCAAAAGGGTATTGGTGGGCTTTTGGTATAGCAGCTGTAGAGACTGAGGACATTACGCAGCTGTCTGCCTTACCTGGCCTTTCAGATGACCCTTCTGTGGTGGGACTGCTGAGAGTGAACTATTTTTAGCTCAGTGGGCTCATCACACTTCAGGTCATCACGAAAGGGATGCAACATATAGATGCGCTTGTGACTGAGGCATGGACTTAACTATGGACACTACTGCACAGGTTATCCAGGACTGTGAAATACATGCTGCAATCAAGCAAGCCAAACAGCTGAAACCTTTGCGGCATGGGGGACAGTGGCCAAAATGTAAGTATGGGGCAGCCTGGCAAACTGACTTTTATCGCACTCCCTCAAACCGACCAGGGTAAGTGCTATGTGCTTACAATGGTGGAAGCAAGCACCTGATGGTTGGAAACCTATGCTGTACCCCACGCCACCACCCGGAATACCATCCTGGGCCTTGAAAAGCAAGTCCTGTGGCCACAAGGCACTCCAGAAAGAATTGAGTCAGACAATGGGACTCATTTTAAAAACAATCTTATAAGTAATGCCATGTTCTTTGGCCCAATTGAGTGGGTATATCATATCCCCTATCATACAGCTCCCTTTCCCAGCTTCCGGGGAAACTGAGCGATACAATGGACTATTAAAAACTACCCTGAAAGCAATGGGGGGTGGAACCTTTAAAAACTGGGACAAGCATTAGCACAAGCCACCCGGTTAGTTAACACCAGGGGATCCATCAGTTGAGCTGGTCTTGCTCAATCAGACCTTTACATACTGTAGAAGGGGATAAGGTCCCTCCGGTGCATGAAAGGAATATGCTGGGGAAAACTGTTTCATTTTTTCCCCACTTCAGGCAAAGGCAACCCCATTTATGGGACTGTTTTTGCTCAAGGACCTGGATGTACTTGGTAGGTGATGCTGGAGAATGGAGAAGTCCAATGTGCACCTCAAGGAAATTTAACCCTGGGTGAGAATCCTCAGTTTTGAGCTGTATGATGTTAATTGCTACATAATACTAACAGTGTTCATTAAGTCTTTTTCAGGAGAACATAGAGGTGATGAAATCGGAGTCAGCTTTATCGAGTGGTGTCCAGTAACCTCTTCAAGGTAGATATGCTACCCATAGGCACTAACCACGATAAATTTCATCCCATTTGTCCTGCCCTTAGAAACTGCCATGATAGATGGAAACTGCAATCATGGACTAAATGAACTTAATGAACTTCTGTGTAGAAAGATAAATCATAGATTAGTGATCTGTATATATTTGAAGACAACAAGCAGCAGTGACCTGAACATGACGTAAATGGTATGGAATAAGGAGCTGAATGTCCTGGTTTGAGATAGAACAAAACCAACCTTCTTTTTAGTAATTTTACTTTTCAGTTAAGTCCCCTGTAACTAACTGCATTCTCTGAAATCAAGAGTATGTTTTTCAGACAGTGTCTGCTCCCAGAGTGATAACGTCTGGTGTTTATAGTAAATACCCAGGAATGGTACGCAGAGAGGCTCTTGTTATTGCTATAACAACCAAGGTCAGTTAACTTTGCTATGCATGAAGTTGGGGGGTCGGAAGCAGAATCATAGAACCATAGAATGTGTTGGGTTGGAAGGGACCTCTAAAGGCCATCTAGTCCAACCCCCCTGCAGTAAGCAGCGACATCTTCAACTAGAGCAGGTGCTCAGAGCCTCATCAAGCCTGGCCTTGAATGTCTCCAGGCATGGGGCCTCCACCCGCTCTCTGGGCAACCTGGGCCAGTGTCTCACCACCCTCAGTGTAAAGAACTTCTTCCTAATGTCTGATCTAAACCCACCCTGCTCTAGTTTAAAACCATTGCCCCTCGTCCTATCGTTACATGCCCTTGCAAAGAGCCCCTCCCCAGCTTTCCTGAAGGCCCCCTTTAGGGACTGGAAGGGGCTCTAAGGTCTCCCCAGAGCCTTCTCTTCTCCAGGCTGAACAACCCCAACTCTCTCAGCCTGCCTTCATATCAGAGGTGCTCCAGCCCTCGGATCATCTTCGTGGCTTCCTCTGGACCCGCTCCAACGGGTCCATGTCCTTCTTGTGCTGAGGGCTCCAGAGCTGGACACAGTACTCCAGGTGGGGCCTCGTGAGAGCGGAGCAGAAGGGGAGAATCCCCTCTCTGGATCTGCTGGCCACGCTTCTTTTGATGCAGCCCAGGATGCGATTGGCCTTCTGGGCTGCAAGCGTCCATTTTTGGCTTGTGTCCAGCTTTTCATCCATAAGTACTCCCGAGTCCTTTTCCGCAGGGCTGCTCTCTATCACATCATCCCCCAGCCTGTATTGATAACGAGGGTTGTCCCAACCCAAGTGTAGGACCTTGCACTTGGCCTTGTTGAACTTCATAAGGTTTGCTCGGGCCCACCTTTCCAGCTCGTCCAGGTCCCTCTGGATGACATCCTGTCCTTCTGGCACATCAACCGCACCACTCAGCTTGGTGTCATCAGCAAACTTGCTGAGGGTGCACTTGATCCCACTGTCTATGTCATTGATGAAGACGTTGAACAGCACCGGTCCCAGTACGGAAGTACGGATCCCTGAGGGATACCACTTGTCACCCCTCTCCATCTGGACATCGAGCCATTGACCACCACCCTCTGGATGTGACCATCCAGCCAGTTCCTTATCCACCAAACAGTCCACCCACCAAATCCGTGTCTCTCCAACTTAGAGAGAAGGATGTTGTGTGGGACCATTTCAAAGGCCTTGCAGAAGTCCAGGTAGGTGATATCTGTTGCTCTTCCCTTGTCCACTGATGCAGTCACTTCATTGTAGAAAGCCACGAGGCTGGTCAGACAGGACTTGCCCCTGGTGAAGCCATGAGACCTCCCTGTCCTCCATGTGCCTTAGCATAGCTTCTAGGGGGATCTGTTCCATGATATTCCCAGACACAGAGGTAGAAGAGTGTAGCAGGGTCACACCTGTGGGGAGTGACAGGACAGATGACCCAAAACTGACCAACAGGGTATTCCATCCCATCTGCACCACGCTCAGTATAAAAGCTGAGGGATCAAAGGGTCAGTCTCTTTCTTCAGTGGCTGGTGTCTGAGGACACCGCTGTCTTGTTTTTCTGCCTTTGATCCAGATCCATGTGTTCCTGAATCCAGTTCCCATCTGCCGCTGAGTCCAGTCTGGGATTTTCCCAGTGCCTGCCGGCAAGGTGATCACCATCCTGGGAGCTCCATATAGGTTTTGTATATATTCATTATTTTCTTGTTAACGTTATTATTTTTTCTTTTTATTGTTAATATTTCATTAACAATATTTGGGTTTTTTAACCCATAAGTCTCTCTCCTTTATTCTCTCTTCTTTCCCCTTCTGGGAAGGGAGAGGGACACTGTTGTGCATTTAGTGACAGCCCAGCCTAAACCGTGACACTAGTGCATCCTCTTACCCTTTGGTTAGTCATGAGTTTGCTCCAACAAACTGCACTGATCACACAAGAAATGGTATCACAAGGTCAGGAGGAAGAAGCTCCTTCCAGTGATCAGTGCTGTCCTGGTTTCAGCTGGGACAGAGCCTATTTTCCCAGCAGCTGTTGTGTTTTGGGTTTAGTATAAGAATAATGTTGATAACATTGTTTTAATTGTTGCTAGGTAATGCTTATATTAAGTCAAGGACTTTTTCTGCTTCCCATGGAAGCTGAGAGCGTGCACAGACAGGACAAGCCAGCCAAAGGAATATTCCATGCCATGGACATCATGCTCAGTATATAAATGGGGGTCGGCTTGGGGACAGGAATCTGCAATGGCTGCTTGGGATGGGCTGGGAAACCAATCATTGGGTGGTGAGCAATTGTATTGCATCACTCGTTTCGTATATTCTTTTATCATTATTGTTATCTTCTCTACTGTTCTATTAACCTGTCGTTATCTCAGTCCACTAGGTTTCCTTTTTTCCCAGTTCTCCTCCCCTATCCCACTGGTGGGGCAGGGACTGAGTGAACAGCTGCGTGGTCCCAGTTGCCACTTGGGGTTAAACCATGACAAGGGATAATCATGAAAGCTCACCAGCAGGCATTAAAGAAACTGACAAGCATATTAGATCCCTGGAGATCCCCAAGGAGTTTGCTGCACCTGTGTACTCAATAACTCAAGCTAATACATACAGAAATAATTAGGTTTACAGTTTGAAACAATTACTACAGGAAATGTAAGCACTTGAGGGAAGAAGCATATAATCTCATAAAAAAAGTAAATTTTGCTCCCGTGGAGCTCTAGGATTTAATCAAGCATTTGGCTCAGTTCAGCTCAGTTTTTCCTTTTTAGGCTACAAGTGAACAACTCAGCAAACACTCAGCTCTCCCTGAACAGGGCCCTCTGCTCCTCCAGCTGCCCTCTGAGCACATCCTTCTTCTCCCTCTGCAGGGAAAGCCAGGAGCTGCCCCCTCCTCCCAGCATGCTGCGGTGATACGCCCCCTTCTGCACCCACCTGTACCATTCGCTCTTGGAGACCGACCTGCGCAGCGCCTTGCATTTTTCCAGGGTTCATCTAATCACAAAACTGAACATCAGTTTGAGAGCAGCACAGACTCACAATTGGCTGCCATTTCGATTAGAACATCTTTGATGAGTATAGAAATATAGCTTAGGCATCCTTTGTTTTAGGGTGCCTAAAGAAGGGCATCGAGTTTGCTGCTTTGACTAAGCTGAGACAAGTCAACGCCGGCATTCATGCCAAACACAGAACCGTAACGCCTGCAGGCTGTTTACAGACGTAAACTCTAAACTGCTAAAGAACAAAGTAAAGATCTTCTAAATTCTCCAATTCACCATAGAAGAGAAGCTTTTAAAAAACACATGCACACAGTATATAGCCAAAGCCTACACATAATTTGATCAGAGTCCAAGGGCCTATAACACTCATCACACTTACGTTCCCTCGGGAGGTGTTTCTGCCATCTGAATGTCTCGGGGATCAGAAGTCACATCCAGCTCTGGCTCTCCATTATCCATTAGTTTGAGGTTAAAGATGATCACCAGGGTGCCTAAGCAAGTAACAAGTTGATCAGGTGAATCCCAGCCAAACCCCAAACACCTTGCCCATGACCAGCACCGTCCATACATACCTTTCTCCCCACGGATCTTATTAAACTGCTCCATCACTTCCTGTTCCGATTTGAAAGGGGAATACTTGTAAATTAGCTCCGTTTCAACAGCAAACTTCTCCATGTTGTCAGTCACAGGCTCCCGGCTTCGTGCATTCCAGGTGGGCAGGGGAACAATGACCTGCAAATTGCATTGTATGAAGAGCGACTCAGACTCACCCGCTCCAGTCAGCCCCTTCTGTGGATCATGGCCAAGCAACTTACCCCTTACAACCATCCCCTAAGTCACTGCAAGAGTCCTTTCTAGCTTTTCAGCAGTTTGTATGTCTGTCAAATGCTTGAGGACCCCCCTTTGCCAGCCTCTGAGTTGCCTTCCTACAACATCTAGTCTTAGACTGAACCATTCCCAAGTAACCTGTATGGTACTGGCTACTCACACACTCAACATCTTTTTTCCCCTCCTCTTGTAACAACTTTCATAATACTAAAACGCCACCCAAACCTTGCTTCTTTAAAAATGTCAACCTCTGTGCTTAACTTCCCTTGAACTCAAATATGCTTCACTTACATTTATCCTGACCTCGCTTTTTATTATTTTTATAGGATTCCAGCATGGTTATTGGTGTTTTCTGTCATTTAGAACAAAAAACCAGACAGAATTATAGACTGCAGCTGCCTATCAAGGACAGCAAATCCCATCCTCACTCGAGAACCGAGTCAAGACAGAATTTCCGGCTCCAGAGCCACTGTGGGAACTACATCACTATTCCTAACTTGCTTCAGCCATCAGCTGGCCACTAGCAAGCACTGCTTCCTCAACAGCTTCTTTGTAGAGCTCCCTCCGCTGTCACCATGGAAATGCTTTCTTAGACACTATCCCAGTGCAAATTTAAAGCTTTTCATGATCAGCCTTGCCTGGAAAACACTTGCGCTTGAGCACAAAAATACTTCCATTCTAGAGTGTGGATACAGAACAACAATGCCAGAGTTATCTACTAACATAAATTATCAATAGCTAGAACCACATTGTTTATTAAAAAAAAAAATCAGAGAGAGACATGTCTGGAGTTTATGACCTGTGGGTCACAGCTTCAATCACACCTCTAATTCTCTACAGAAAATCAAATCAGAGCAACAAATTTAAATACATCTCAGACTCAAATTTTGTGGGAAAAGGAAAATGCAAGAAGTCTGGGCATGTCCTGAACTCAGCATATGCAACATTAAGTGACTGGAACAAGTCCTTCAAATTTGCTGTAGTTTAGAGAGACCTCTCAACAAAATTAAAATCAAAAGGAAAAAAAAAAAAATCTTTGATGGCTTTGCAGAACCCCTGCAAGTGTACCACCAAGACAAAATCATACACTGAGAAAATCCTAAACCAGAGTGGTAACCAACACTGACACAGCCTCTTCTATGAGAGCTGGGGAAGTTCAGATGAGAAACCGTTCACCACATTAGCTCATTACAACAAACTACATGCAAACCTCATCAATGCCTTCTTCCTCATGGAACGTCCGTGACAAGAGGAGGCAAGTCATGGTGTTGTCTTTCTTCGTGAACAGGATAAAATCCTTCCCAATCCGCATGGAACCCCTGGAGACAGATTTCAGGTTGCATGTTACACCTGATACACAACACTTTCTAGAAGCAGAGCACATTACTGGGTTTTCTTCCCATTATGTTCAACTATGAGATGCCAAAACCAGGTAAGGCAGAAGGGCTTAAAGAGCAACTACCATTTCTCTCTAAACACCTCATTCCTTTCAAAAGGCATCTCAATCTGCACATTTTAATGACGTTTCAAACATTTAATGCTAGTCACAATTAAAACGTGGAGAAGTAACAGGGCAGCTTTCCAGGCTCATACTATGTAAAAAGTTTGAAAAATGTATCTTTTTTTTTTTTTTCAAATCTAAAGAGGATGACTAAGGTGAGATGTGACAATAACCTTCAAATATATGAGCAGAAACGTGAGAAAGTGAATGCATACTTCTTTTCGCTGTACCCAGAATGAATAGCAGCAGACAAGTTTCTGGGAGACAGGCAATTTATTTCCTAATGTCTAACTCTGAAAACTCACTGACACTTCAGCTAATGCAACTTAACAGCTAGTTCTCACAAAAAGGGACAGTCCCATCTTCCTCCCCGCTCTCCTATCCCAATAGTGCCTTCCCCATCTTCTCTTTTACCCTGTTACCCAAGTTGTCTAAAAAACTTTAAGGGAGAACAATTAACATTGCATCAAAAGAAGGATTAGTGTTCTGTTAGTTCAGCTCTCTCTAGATTGGCTTAATGTGATACCCAAGCTCACCTTTCGCACGTTCAAGTTTCATTCTGCATTTCTCAGCTGTAATATAGGATGCCTCTTGCTTAAGGTTAAGAACAGAACAGAAATCTGTCCTGCAAGTACACAGGCAGAATCTGGGATCTGTCCTGCACTACAGCTCAATCAACGGTATCCCAAGATCCCTTACATCCCCTTTTTCCTATCCCTCCAGCTTATCAAGTCCCACAGCTTTCCCCAGCAGGATGCATGTAAATAACCAAGCCACGTGGAACAGCATCAAGCAGAAGAGCCTATCACGGTAAGCCACAAAAGCTCCCTAACTTTCCCAAAGATACAAGTTCACCACAGCAAACACCTTTCCTTTCCTAGCAAATCCCCTCCAACCAGTAAGCTTTCCTTACTGCCTCTGTTCCTCTGCTACTTAATCCCATTCCTCCTCATCATTCCCATTCTTCTCCATGCATTTTGTTTAAGAAAAAAAGAAAAGGTTTAAGTCCATCTGACTTGCACCAGACAACTTGCCTAGCGAGAGGCCGCAGCACTAAATTGCTCCAATTTTACTATCTACCTGTCACAGGCATATTAGGGTTTTGTTTCCTGGTCTTTCATGCTTTTCCCCAGCTCCGATCTGTACACTCTGCATCATGCAAACATTATGGCAAAACACTGTCATCAGCTTTGGCAGACTCTCTGCCACTGAAGAACTACAGTGGATCTTCATAGAGCTCCTGTCTACCAAACCATGGTATCTTTATTTAGATTTCATTTGCCCCTTTTTTTTTTCCTGGGAAAAAAAGATATATACCTCCAAGCAAAAATACATTTACCATCTCAACTCTAACCTCCATAATCTCAGGAGGCTGGCTTTTGTTATACCTACGATTTCAAGCCATTCCCATACTGCCCAATTTGAGTTGACTCAGGTGATCGCTTGGCTGATTTACCAAATTGAATAACACTGGCAGCTTCATCTGGAACAAGAGACAGGGAACAAAAAAAGCTTATTTTAATATACAGACACACACATCTTTTAGATAACTTATTCATCACTTCAAATAGTACAGAAATACTATAGTATGGAAGAGGCCAGAAGCCCAAGCCAAAATCTCATTCCAAAGCTCTACCGTACAGCCCTGTAAGATACACATTGCTCGATGGTATTTACATTACCAAAGCCTTTGTACAGATGCCATTATGCTGGCAAAAAGAGTTTTAAGTTTCAGACTAGCCCAGTGCCCTGTTCAAACCGCACAAAGATGTTTCTTTTTACAAAAAAAGGTCTACGAGATGATCTGTTGTGTCCACCATAATTCTCAACACACTCATAAACCAAAATATACCCTTGGACACTGTGGCTCTGCTTTCCTGTGCGTACTGCTGACACCACAGACTTGAAACCACTGGCACTAGAGCATAAGTCAGTACTATAAAAAGGTCTTGAATTTGGGATAAACGTTACTTTTTCTTCATGGTGTTGAACTGAACACTAAGATTAATTAAGGCACTAGTCAGACAAAAGCTCATTTTCACAGCAGATTGCTGGACTACCGACAGCAGGTCAGCTGTGGGTGAAAAGGCAGTAGTAGCAAGTACTGCAGCAATTAACGGAGTATTTTATTAGCACAGGACAAAATGAAAGGATGTGATGGCTGTACAGCTGAGAGGGCCTGTCATTTTTAGTTCAAGCCTTTCTATTGTTCAAGGGATAAAGTCTTTTAACATCATTCATAGGACAGAACAATTCCTCTCCCTTCCACCAAGAGATAGCAATCGTTTCACCGTAGAGTACACTGCGAGAAATGAAATGCAATTCCAGAGACTAGGAACACAAAGTGCCTGAACAGGAAGGCTAACAACAATTACAGCCCTCAAATGCATACACAAGCTGTGAGGAAGCACGGGACATTGCTCACCCCACCAGCCATCTACGCAGGAGCTGTGTTTGTGGACGAGCTGGATTTCAGCATACAGGAGACTTACCCAGCTCCACTAGCACTGACAATGAGTTTTTGCAGTAAGATGTTTGGTACTAACATCACTGGTGTAACATGAAATCACCAAGCTGGGCATCAGAATGCTCTTTTCCATTGAAATGACATTCAGATTTAAAGCCACAAATTACAAGGCAAAAACGCAGAACAACTGTGCAAGCACCTGCTGCCTCAATTCAGTATGTTGATAACAGAGGTCCACAAGTATTTCAAAATCAGCTTTTGACTGGATGAGAGTACCTCTTCCTTTTCTTCAGCCTACTCTAGTATTTTCTAGCCAAAAAGAGAAAACATTAGACTATCTCATATTTGAGATTTGTGTAAGGATATTGATGATGATATTATTGCTATTACTGTATTAGTTTTAAAGCCTGGTCAGAAAAGAAGAGCACTGGAACCCTTTTTGCTATACAAAAAGTTGTATCAACAACTATTTTAAGAAAACTTTGAGAAGCTTAAAAAGGGTAAAGAGTAATTGTCCAAAGCATTTCCTCTCTCAGAAAAGGTGACCATATGGTTTATCACTCAATGCTGGACGTCCAAAACCACCCTATAAAGATTCTTCTTTCTGGGCAGAGGGACAAAGATGATACAGAGCAGAGGGGATTACTGGGGACTGAGGGAGCATCTCCCTGCACGAGGCTTGCTGTCTTTGGGAGAGACTTATTCTCTACCTCCTCCCAAGAATCAAGGTACAAACGAATTTTTTTTCCAGCTTTTTTGAGTTAAGGCTCTGGAGGGAGTTTCACTCAAGGCTATTTTAGTCACACTGTTTTTGTTTTGTTGTGTCTCAGAGTTACTAGACCTAAAAAAAACCCAAACTCCCTAGCAACAAAAAGGAGAGCGATGTGATCTATGCCAACAGAGGAAAGAAGAAACAATCCAAAGGAATTTGCTCAAGATGGCAGACCGATCTTCAGAGCCCAAGCAAAGGCATCAAGGGCACAGATAAAAGGTTTCCTAATAAGAAACATCAGACACCTGGGACAAGAACCGGGGGACAGAGCTGTTTGTCCTCCGGGACAGCAAGAGAGCCTCCTCCTGAGGACAGGCAGGCTGTTACAGCACACGTGGTGGCTGGCACACAGCGCACCGCAGACATCCCTGCGGGCAACTGCCCGCTGCCCCGCTCAGGGTCACAAGCCATTCCTCTCCGCCACCCTGCTCCAGGTCACAGGGCAGCCACTGAAGTCAGACATGGCTTCACCCTTTGAGGAGAGTCCTCTCATAGTTTCAAGTTCTCCAGTTGAGAATACACTAAAGAAGGTCCCGATCTGGGCACAGAAAATTATCCTTCATGCCTTCTCTGTAAATTCAGCTGCTGTATTTGCATGAGGTAGAGTACCTGCAGTGGACTTGACAGCATCCTCAAAAAATATTCCAGGGCCGAAGTATCTAATTTATTACCTGGTGGAAAAATCAGCCTAAATCAAGATTACTTCCAGTCAAACTTTCCCTGGGACAGCGGAGAAGCTCCAATGTCTTTCATCACCGTAAGAAACACAAGACACCCAGCCACCTGAAGGAAATGGCTGAACACAGTTAGTGATTTAACTACTCAGTTTGACATATGTACCTGCAATTTACTTCAAAAATCTGTTAACTTGAGAGGAAATGTCAATGTGTTACAAGGTTAAAGTGACATTTTCCCCCAGGAGAAAAATCGAGCATTCCCCAAGCATCACTGCCTACACATGAAAGTGCATACACACACTTTAAAATAAGTGCTAGAATCCCAGTTACATTTAAACATCATTCCTCACCATTGTGAGCCGTGGATAAACAGTATTTTAAAAATATAAGATCTAATAAAGTAACTAAGACATTAGAACTTAATAAGCTGCATCCAGTAAAACAAAAGCTCTTTTGAGCTTCCAAACTTCAAAATACAGTTTAAAGGAGCAAGAACTGATATATTTACTTCAGTCCCTGCAAAAAGCAATGGAATGAGTTCTCTTAAGAAGTACTACAAGCCAAATGAAGCAGGTGACTGGGATAAGCCAGCACAGATTTACCAAAGGCAAGTCACGCCTGACTGACCTGGTCGCCTCCTACAACAAGGCAGCACTTCCTGTCCACATGGGGAGAGCAGTGGGTGTTCTTTAGCTGGGCTTCAGCAAAGCGTTGGACGCTGTTTCCCACAGCCTTCTCCTGTACAACCTGGCAAGACACAGACCGGATGGGTGGTGTGCAAGATGGGTAGGGAACTGGCCCACAGGTCATACTCAGACGGTGATCATCAGTGGCTTTTACTCCAGCTGGCAGTCTGTCACAAGTGGAGCCCCCCAGGGACCGATGCTGTGCCCCACGCTGTTCAACACCTTCATAAGGGATCTGGATGATAGGATCGAAAGCACCCTCACCAGTTCCTGATGGTGGTGAGCAAGGAGAGCCATCTTAGAGAGAGACCTGGACAGGCTGGAAGAGTGGGCAAGCGAGAACTGTATGAAGTTCAAGGGAAAGGCAAGGTCCCACACCGGGGATGAAATAACCAAAAAGCCCAGCACAGGCTGGGATCTGTGTGGGGAGCAGCCTTGCTGAAAGGGACCTGGGGGTCCTCTTAAGACAACAAACTGAACAGGAGTCAGCAGTGCGCTGCTGCAGCAATGAAGGCAAATGGGATCCTGGGCTGCATCCACAGGGGCATTACTACAGGAACATTACTACCACTCCATGCTTGTCAGGCCACAACTGGAGTACTGTGTACAGTTCTGGTCTCCTCAACTCAAGAAAGACACAGACAGACTGGACAGGAGAACATGATCAAAGGGCTGGAGAACCTGCCCTGTGAGAAAAGACTGAAGGAGCTAAGTCTCTTCTTCCTGGAGAGGAGAGGGCTCAGGGGGAATCGCATCACAGTATCCCAGTACTTAAGAGCGGCTACAAAGAGGATGAAGGCTCTCCCTTCACAAGAAGCCACATGGAAAAGACAAAGGTCAACGGGTACAAGTTGCACTGTGAGAGGTTTCATCTCAATAGAAGAAAGAAATTTTTAGAGTGAGAACAATCAATCACTGGAACAACCTCCCCAGGGATATGGCGGCATCCCCATCGCTGGAGGTTCCCAACACACAACAGGACAGGGTGCTAAATCATCTCATTTAAGCTCTCTTTCCCACAAAAGGTTGGACATTTCCAATCTTGGCGGTTCTATGAGTCTAAAATGCAAGTTAAAGACTTATTTTCTTCAGTCCTTTAAGAATACAATTACAGATCCCTTTCTACATTAGTAGTTACACTTTTTCAACCTACAAGTTGATGCATTGAATCATTCAAACCGATATTTTGATTCATTAAATTCATGCAGCACCTTCAGAGTCCAAGCAGTAGGTAAAATTATCAAGCCTAAGTATCCTCAGCAGCGATGCCACTGACAATATGTGAAATCCCGACCCAAGATATACTGCATGAGATCTATTGTTTCTTTTTCTAATTGACTCCTATTTAGTCCCCTATGAAAAAGCCAGACTTTTGAACTAGTACTATTATGCTAATATCTTCCTGTGGGATGCAATGCTTTTTTAGAAGAGATCTGTACTGTGGCATCACTGAATCCTCAGATCTTTTGATAACTTATGACTCTACAGCATAAGATGTTTGCAGCTTGAGTACAAACATATTTTGATCTTCAGACCACACAATCCAGTGTGATCGTTAAGAGAGCCAATGCAGCAAGTTCTGAATGGAACTGTAGTAAGAGTCACTTGACAAACACACCTCATTTCAAGAAATGCTAATCACTTACATCTTTCTCTAATTTTAGTTGAGGGACTGCCATTAGGTTTGACAATCCAGAGCTATCAGACAGAGCACTCAAATTTGGCCCTTTGTCTCACTATATGTTTCTCTGTTTTCACAGTTTGCCAGACAAATCTAGAAGTGTCCAGCACAGAACAAGACCAATGAGACTGAACAGCAACAGGACAGCGTAACACAGAGAATGTGTTAATGGAACGGTTCACTTCAGCCATTCTGCTCCTCCGTCTGTGTGAAAGCGCCCAGAGACACCTGGTTTTGTTTACTCATTCTCCACGCAATGCCTCACCCAGCCTTCCGAGCTGTCCTTTCAGTATACTCAGGAAGATCACATGCTAGTGTGGGCTCCAACAGCACTGCGGCAAGTCATGTAGTTATTCTTTTTAACGTGTCAGCTTTATGTAAAATGGAAATAATCCTTAATTAAAATTATCATGCGGAAAAATAAAACACTCCCAAACTCTAAAATTTCTGTTGAAGGAAGGTCTGTATGGACGTTGATGCTATTTTCAAAATAAGAAGGGAGAAAATTCCAATAAAAAGTTTTCTACTGACATCTCCTAAAATCAGCTTTCAGTTAAGAGATCTTCTAGACATCTTTAAAACTGGTAGATCCTGCATTATGAGAAACTAAAACTCAGACCCCTACAGCCAGGGACAGAAACAGAGGGAGGCTCACATAGGAAGCTGGAATAACAGACACTCCCCAGCCACTTTTGTCCATGTCGACAGGAAAACAGTGCAGCAAGTGGAGTTTCTACCTGGCTGCCCTTGGTCAAGTGACTTTCAAATGCCTATCAAGCTTACTATGACCATCCAGCACTGAAGCCATGAAGATGTGATTGCTAGAGCTAGACTCTGCATCGAAACAAGATGTATCAGACCACTGAAAATTAAGAAGGGCTTCTGTAAAAGCAGAGTTGCATACCAATTTTACATACTGAAAAGCAATGTCCTGGAAAGGGGTAAAGATAACTTCACAGGCTATTTAAAATAAAAAAAAAAAAATAATAATTTCAGATACAGAATGAACCATACTTTGATGCAAGCATCAAGACAGTCGAAGGACATAAAGTATATAGTATTTACTGTATGCGATGTATAGCACCATGAAATACCACAACAACCCACAGTATCTGCCAATCTCCTTAACAGAGTATCTCAGACTACTAAACTCAGGACAAAATCCTTCAAGATTTAGCAGAAAAATCAGTCAAAAGAAGCAACTTAATACTTAGCCAGTACTTAAATCCCACTTTGTCACAAAATCAGCAATACAGGAGCAACAACAGCGTAAAAGCTGCTATTTGGACTCTGCAGCATTAGAACAGACATTTGTCATCTTCTGCTCTCGATCCAGAGAGAACAATGTAGTTTTCAGGACATGCAGAAAATCTCCCTGATCCAAAGGCTTGCGAGAAGGCCACAGGTAAGTCTCTCAACTTGTTTTATGGATGGGGCTTAATTGCTTCCTTCAATTCCATTGGAGACAGAAAAGTACTCTCGGAAGACCTGTTTAGCATCCTTAGTTGTATTCCAGAGAATACACAGAAGTTATCTAGAATTCAAACTAAATTCCTTCATGCAGGTCACAAATCTGAGTATCAAAGATGTTAACATGTTTTTATCAGCATTAATAAATGGAACTAAGTGCTTCATATCACAAGAAGATCTTAAAATACTAAGGCATAAGAACAAAAATGTTAGTCGATGCCCATTTACCCATCTCCCTTGCCTTCTCCAAAACCTTCCTATTTAGCCCAACTTTTCAGCCCAGCTGAGAGCTCCTCACAGGAGGATTTATTTGCCTTCAAGACACAAAGAAGGTGGGTTGACAGTGCCGTTCACTGATGCTAAAGCAAAGCAAGAAGGTTTTTCTCCTGCTAGATACAACACAGATTTACATCAGTTCTTACAAGGCAGAAGTACATTTGTTATATTCTTCTCATACTCCTAGGATTTTATATTGTCATGTATTGACCTCAATCACAGTGCCGATAATGAAACCATGACAAAATGCTTTCAAAGCGAAGTTTTCAATTTCTGTCACAGCACTTTCTTATTAGAGCTGAGACACACTAACTGTTTGGCAGCCTCTAATGGGGAAAAGACATATGCCCAACAAAGCTTGTGCTCGTTCCCTTTTCTGGCTACACTATTCTCCCTCCAGACCCAAGGCCAACTTCGGTGTGCTGGAAAACCACAGGGCAGGCTGACTCAACTCTATAATGCAGCAAAACAATTTTCTTTAGGCCAGATTAGTTTTCTGCAACTGAAGAGATGAATAGTCTGATACATGATACGGTGCAAAAGAGCCAGTGCAGAGCTAGGAACATAGCATGGAATATGCCCCCTTCAACACAACCAAGCTGTTAATTCAGCTTAAGCCATAACATGAAACCTCAGCTTGAAAATGCAAGTGTAACTTCCTGTCACTTACTCGAATCCATTCCCGTTCCATCATCCAAAAAACACAGCATGAATCCACCTCGTAGGTCTTCCCGTCGCTCTAAAAGAGAAGAATTATTCACTACTCCCACAAGCAAAAGTTAAAAATTCCATACAATGGAATTGGTGTTCACAACAAAAGTAACATAACAAACAAGGCTTCCACAACCCAAATATAGCAAAGCTGTAAGAAAGAGCGCCAGATTTTTGTTACAGAATGATAAGAACTTCTCCTGCACTTTAAACTGTATGTAAATATATGCTACAAGAGTACATTGTAAAAGCAAGTTTCTTAAGCATCAAGTATTAGCAGCTGCTCACTTTACCCAACCTCAGCTGAAGGCTGATCTAAGTACTTTCCCAAGTTATTTGTAATATTTGTGATCACAGAATCATAGATCTGTCAGGGTTGGAAGGGACCTAAAAGATCATCTAGTTCCAACCCCCTGCCATGGGCAGGGACACCTCCCACTAGATCAGATTGCTCACAGCCCCATCCAGCCTGGCCTTGAACACCTCCAGGGATGGGGCTTCCACCACCTCTCTGGGCAACCTGGGCTGGTGTTGCACCACCCTCATGGTGAAGAACTACTTCCTAATGTCCAGTCTGAATCGACCCATCTCTAGTTTTAATTCATTCCCTCTAGTCCTACCATTATCCGACATCCTAAAAAGTCCCTCACCAGCTTTCTTGTAGGCCCCCTTAAGATACTGGTAGGCCACTGTAAGGTCTCCTCGAAGCCTTCTTTTCTCCAGACTGAACAACCCCAATATTTATATTGATATTTGTATTTGTCTTTTTGAAAGACAAGAGGCACTGGGGCACAGGTCAGAAAGTAGAACCATAGGTTGGAAAAGGCCCTTAAGGTCATTGAGTCCAACCATAAACCTAATACTGCCAAGTCCATCACATGTACGTCATCACAAGCACAGTCTCTTACATACGTGTAGATGGCAACTCAGCCACAGCCCTGAGCAGCCTGTTCCAATGCTGATAACCCTTTGCCATGGTTTAACCCCAGCCGGCAGCCAGTACCACACAGCTGCTGGCACAGTTCTCTCCCCTCCCCTCAGAAGGGGAAGAGAGGGAAAGCAAAAAAAAAGCTCACGGGCTGAGATAAAGACAGTTTAATAGGACAATATCAGAAAAGGAAAATAGCAATAATAATGACAGAAGTCATTCTCACCACCTGGTAAACTGGTGAATTCGGCACCATCCTGAGTAGTGATCACGATTCCCACCCTCCCAGCCAAGCCCCATTTATATACTAAGCATGACATCTATGGTACGGAATATTCCATTGGCCATTCCATTGTTCTGTCTGTGCTCCTTCTCAGCTTCTATAGGAAGCTGAGAAGAGTCCTTGAACATTAAATATCAACTAGCAACCACTGTAACAATATGCATTTACTGACATCCCTTTCACACCAAACCTGAAACAAGGCAACCACTACAAAGAAAATTAACTCCATCCCAGCTGAAACAAGGACACCCTTTCAATGAAGACATTTTTCCTAATATCCAATCTAAACCTCCCCTGGTGCAACTTGAGGCCATTTCCTCTTGTCCTCTCGGCTGTTCCTTGGGAGAAGAGACCGACCCCCTGCGGCTGCACCCTCCTTTCAGGGAGTTGTAGAGAGTGAGAAGGGTCTCCCCTCAGCCCCCTTTTCTCCAGGCTGAACACCCCCCACTCCCCTCAGCTGCTCCTCACAAGACTTGTGCTCCAGACCCCTCACCAGCTCCGTTGCCCTTCTCTGGACATGCTCCAGTCCCTCAACGTCCTTCCTGTAGTGAGGGGTCCAAAACTGACACTGTATCGGCATAAACACCCTCACTCTTATTTCTATCAAGTACAACACACATTTGCAGCCTAAATCCAAGTTAACTACTGACATGCAAGGAAGCAGCAGGAGGGACTTACCAGTATAAATGTCTATTCTCATGCATCTGCATCCCTACAAAGCAATAAAAACACAATCAGTATTCAAATCTCAAATAAAAATTAAGCTAAAATCTGGATACATGTAATAATTTTCAAAATTAACTGCCAGCACAGATTGAAGTCCACAAAGGCGCCACAGTCAGCACTAACAGACAAGTTAAAAGACACATTGTTTTACTTTTTGACTAGTTGAACTCAAACTCCAGCACAAAACATTGCTGCCACACAACTAAACCTAGTTACAGCAAGCATCACTAGCTTTTTAACAAAAGTCATATTAGGGGCGGGGGGATCCAATAAGCAAAACACTTCTGAGCTCCCTCCTGTATGGAACAAGCAATACCTACATTTTTTCTGTCAAGCTGCCTACAAAAAGTTCAGTAACTCCACATAAAATTCCAGCCAAATACATTCAAGGTTGTCATACGAAACTGTGTCATTACAAGATCATTTAAGTAAAGCCCTTTATACACTGCGCATCCTCCTCTGTACTTGAAAAAGCAGCATACAGAGCACTACATCCTTTTCTCAAAACCAATTTTTAATTTTTTTTTTCCATGGAGACCATCACAAACCCTTGGTTTGCTGATCAGAAGAGTGCAGCTGTAGTGCTGTAATAAAACCCCACTTCCCAAATGCCTAAGTCACTTTGTCTTGTCTTTGTATCTCCAGCCATATACAGCTACCTCCTTCCCGGGCAGCCAACCTTTCTTTTGCCAGAGGAGGAATCAAGAAGTTGAACAGAAAGCCACGCATTAATCTCAAAGATGCTACATTTAACTATGTTGTAGCAAAAAACAAAAAACAGCAACAGCGTGCACACACATGGCTGATTCCCTACACAGAAATCTTACAGTTTCAGCTCCTTGCACTATGAACTGCATAGTGTGACAATTCATGCTTGATAGAAAATGATCTCAAAATATTTCCATAATGCCACATCAGAATACTTTGTGAAGCTCAAGAGGTAAGTATGCAAGGTTTGAGATACAGCTATAGCCTGGATTCCTGAATGCAAACATGAGAAGTGTGGCCTAAAACCTGCAATTTCCAAATACCAAGCCTCAAGTGTCACAACTGCTCTAACTGTTCTTGCTCTATTCTTCAGCACCCCGCTTCTGATTTCATATGCATCCTATCACCATGCTTGACACTAAGAGTCAAGGATTATCTAAGTATCTTAAGAGTCCCAGGCTCCGCTAATTATTATTTTACCTATTTATTTAAACAAAAAAGCAGACTATTTTTCTTTAAATCTATCTTGTGTCTTCTAACCATTTCCCTTCCAATATGAGTTGTTCTATGATTCACTCAAACTTACCTTTTCAGGAATAATATCTTTTTCCATTTTTTTTTTCCCTCCCAAGGAGGTGGGTGTGGCAATATAAGACGACCAAGGAAAATATTCATACTAAACTACAGCAAAGTCTTCCATTTTGTATTTTTTGTAAAGTCTACTAGAAGTGAAAATCCCTCAAGATCAACAAATAGACAATCTTAACCGTATTTACCTTGAGAATTATGCAGTCTCAGGGACATACCTGGCATTATCTACAAGTTCAGCAAGGGCACCAAACAAGAATTCATGGGTAGTTCTGCAACGAAACACAGAATCAGCAGGGTTACACTGACGCTTAAAAAGAGAGACCTTTAAATAAACCAGAATCTCAACCACATTTCAAACATATCCAATTGTATGTCTACAATACTAACATCTGCCACTGACAGCAGACTAGAAATGAGCATTTTACTGTCTACCAGAGGCAGACTCACAGCCAACAGGCTGCCCCGTGGAGTCTGATTCAACAAACTGCGGCTCACTATGGTCTAAAAAACAACGCATGGTCAACAGACACGACAGAGAAAATCATTGACCTAATGAACCAGCCTATGGACCAGTCAACAATTCATATAAATCTTTAATTATTCACCACATTGACAGGTCTCTTCGTGGCAATTAAACACTGCGCACATGTAAAACACAGACAGATGACGATTACGCATAAGGTCCATCTTCCCCATGTACATATTCACTTTGCAGAAGTTATTTCTCACAGGAAGAAGCTTCCAGATCTTGGTGGATTTCCAATAGCCGCAAATGCTCCTAATCCAGAGAAAGACAGTTTTCTGCACCATTGTACCACACCACCTTCCAAACTCAGCCTAAAATCATCTAGCCGGGTGCCACTTCAGCACAATTTCAACAGCCATCTTTAGTTTCCAGTCTCTTCACTGCCACCTTTTATAAGCAGCAGCCGTTTTTAGTTATGTGCCTCACCCTTGAAAGAAGCTACATGGTGAGAAACCCTTGAAGAGATAATAAAATCATTACAATACATTGTCTGCCATCATTAATATGTCCACTGAATGCCTAATGTGGTGACCTATCTTCAACATCTAACAATTATTTCAAATGTAGATGAGCCACATGGACCCCGATATTAACAGCAGCGGGGAGACCGGGAGAAACAGTTGCTGGAATTTGTTGCTCCTCTAGGATGCTTGATGAAGAGACTGAGTCCTCAGAAACTGTTTTTATCAATGTTTCAGTTTGTGTGAAGTGTCTTCACATACAACCTGCTTTCACTACTACACAAAAGGCCAACAGGTGACCAGTGATACTTCTTCATATTTTCAGCTTTCAAAGAACAGATATACAGTTACTTCTCACACATAAAATATATAGCTCTCCATAATGCTAATAATCACAAAACAAACTTTCATATCCATCTTCAATGCCATCACAAACCCATCATCGCAGCTCCAATCAGAGGTAAAACACATCCACTTTCAAAGTTATCATTAGAACCGTGAGAAAGGAGATTTCCATTCTTGAGGAGACAGAAAGGAATGGTGTTTTGAAGACTATCTTTCCAACCAGGAAAAATTCCACAAATTCACCTGGTGTTCTTTCTTTGAGCAGGATTTCCTGGGCACAGATTTCAAGCGCTCCCTTGAGTTTACGAGCCCCTATTCAGCTCCACAAATCAACATCCCAGAAGTTTATTTAGGAAGTAACCAATGTCAGGAAAAAAAACATAAGCAAATGGATGCTTTAGCACTACTAACTATACTTCATTAGCAGCTTTCACTCTACAATTTAAAGAATGCTTCAAACTAAGGAAAAGATGCAAATAAGATACAAAGAGGGATTTCCAAAGAAAGATAACAGAACAACATAACTGAAACATCGTTGCAGATAAGAACAGAGGCAAGAGAAAACACTATTTCCTCATAGACTCAACTTGAACATCTACCAAAACTGGAACCTCGTGCTGACACAAGCAAAGTGAAACCTTGCTACAAGCAAGCGAAATCCACTCCAGCTATTTATCACTAAGAAAAATTTATATACGCTACAAATATCTTCTATTCAGTATATTAAACTCACACTTATACTCATTCTTGTCAATATCTAATTAAGTCACATGAAGTGCTCTTGGCCTGATTCAATCAGTTTTAACAGAAACCATGCTCTTCGACTTACAGTTCAAAAGTTACCTTAAATACTTAACATCCACCATTACCAACTGGCAACAATTTTCCTCACCTCCAGAAAAACCTTGGGATTATTTTACTTGCAACATAAGTTTAAAAACATGAGGCAAGTGTTGGCAAACGGAATCTATCAGAGCTTGCACATAACCTCAAACATTTGAGCACAAGCTAGATGGGCATAACAGAGGCCACAGTAACCTCCACTAGTCAGAGACTTGACAATACAACTGATGAAATGACACATGAAAGCGTGGGGAAGCATTATCAAAATTCTGTAGTCTGTGACAACTCATCTTGGCAGAGGCAGACTGGCTTGGACCTTCCTACAGCTTCCAACTTTCATTCAAGACAGCTCCATGCAGGACTGCAGGCTTGACAAGGAACAAAACAGGGAAGTCCAATGCTGCCAATTTATTGAAATTTGGAGTTACAAAAGGTCAAGTTAGATGACTCTGTAGGACGTGACCAATTCCAAACATGTCTACAAACAACCATTTGAGAGTAACATCTCAAGGGAAGAAAAGATTATTTTGTAAGCAGTTCTTAGAGCATCACCCCTGTTTGAACTCCGGTGGACTCTGATCCTGCATAGTCAGACAAGGACCTAACTACTAGTGAAAGACGTAAGACTTCATTTTTGTTCTGAAGGAGGCCACATGGGAAAATGTTTAAGTTCGGCATCCTTGTCAGGAACACGAGTTCCTCTCTATACTGCACTCCATTTCAGCAAGAACAGAAAACACATACAAGAAGAAACCAGAGAGCTTGTGTGGTGGGGAGATGTGGTCTATTATTACTAGTATCCCTCCAGTCCAGTATTCAGTCATCTTAACATGTTTCTATTGAGTGACCTTCTTCCACTCTAGCTGTATTCAACAAGACATTTCTGGTTACAGAAAAAAACCTCAAGTTCAATCATAAGCTAAATCCTACCTACTGTTAGAAGACAATTTCAGCTGTTCAAATTTTAACAAACTCTTTCAATTTTGCATTACAAGTATTTAAAAATATGCAAAAACAAGTTGGCTGGGCTCAGGTGTGGTTTTGTGATCATCTCAATGAGTGGTTTTGGAAGTATCTTAAGTAGCACCATTTAATGTGAAGGCAAGCAGGTGGCTCTGGGAAGACATAAAAACAATGCACAGGTAATTTTTACGTGCTTACGCACAGTGATTTTCATTTTAGGATCTAAAAGAACTTTCACATAAAAACAGAATGGTTTGGATCGGAAGGGACCTTTAGAGGCCATCTAGTCCAACCCCCTGCCATGAGCTGGACATCTTCAACTAGATCAGGTTGCTCAGAGCCCCATCCAACCTGACTTGGAATGTTTCCAGGGATGGGGCATCCCCCACCTCTCTGGGCAACCTGGGACAGTGTTCACCACCCCTCATGTAAGAAAATTCTTCCTTATATCTAGTCTAAATCTACCCTCTTTTAGTTTAAAACCCTTACCCTCATCCTATCAGTACCGGCCTTACCAAAAAGTCTGTCCCTAGTCAACTATTCATCAGGAAAGCACTTGGAAAAGCACAGTGGTATTTTTATTAAAAAACATAGTAACCGAAGTGATTCAGGTACATGCTGTGAAATTTGTCATCAGACATGGAAGCATTAAGAAGCTATTGAAAAAAATATCTGCTGCAAGTCCTCAAGTTCAGGGACCAGATAAACTGGCTTCTGCAAAGCACTTGAGACTGAGTACTCTGTGCTAGACACACTAAACTTTTCCTAAAGAAAGTCTTAGAAAAGGAGGAAAAAATGAATTTCCTTCTGCACCCTCAACAGCTAGATGGACAACTTGAATGCAATTTACAAAACTTCTACCTCCATGATATGAGAGCATCCTTAGCACTGAAATGAAATTTGTCTGAGATGGTATGGTTTTCCTCAGCAAGAGAGAATAGTCCAAAAGACAGAGTCTCCATTATCAAAAGCCCTATGCTCTTATTGCTTTAGTTGGGGGGTGGGGGAGGGCAGGGAGGAGGTGTCCTCATTTTTTCTTGGGGGAGCAGGGGGTTGATTATTTCTTTTAAGTTGGTTTGTGGTCTTTTGTTTGTTTTTTTTCCTTGCTTTTAAAACGGCTTCATGTTTCCATTCCCCATTCCTAGGGAAATACTTGGCTTATGCACTGATCCCCATAATCTCAAAAGGCTCTTCACTCATGACGGACCAAAATACCTGTCTTTGGCTTATTCATACACATTAGCTTCCAGCTCCTCCTAACGATTTCGTGATGCAGTTATGCATTGCAGACATGTAGCACACTGGAAGTAGACCAGCAGCATTTTCAGAACAGAAACTATGGTGGCAACATGAAGTAGCTTTAACATTTAATATTTCAGGGTAGCACCGACACATCAGCCTTTTCTGCAGCACCAACATTATCTTCTTATGGAGACTGACAGAGTTCTGGTGTTCTGCAGGCAAACACACAAACTGCAGACAGAGCTCTACCATAGGGTCTTCTAAGCTGTAAAAAGGTCTGTTTTCCACAGCTGGGCATAAGAATTCCACAAATCAGAGAGAGCACCAGGAATGTGACACAGTATTCTCCATCACCTTCAGGCACCAGGCTGTTCACTCTACACACAACAGCTTACCCACCCAAGCCACAGAATGCAGACTCAAGTATGACGCCACGCTGTTACTAGGTTTCTTCTCCTGTGCAAAACCCATTACTTTCTTGATCTTGAAAAGAAGTGGATCATAACACTCTTGGCATACATAAGTGAGATTCGTCTTAGTTGCTCTTGCAGATGTATCTTGTGTTACCAGCAAAAGCAGTCAGATCTACTTTGCAATCAAGTCACCTGTATTTCTGTGCATAAGTAGTTTTCAGACTGCTGCAGACCACTGCAGTCCTTCACTCTCAAGCTTGCCTTCACACACTGAAAAGGGTGATAAGAATGAGATAAGCCTGCACTGCATTTCTTCTTCTATCGAAGGTAAGAGTCAACTCTTCCACAAAACACTGGAAGACAATCTTATGCCAGTGACCAGCTGATGAAAATGAAGTGACAAGTGTCGTTCACATTGTTCTTCCAGGACAGTTCGTCCAGAACAACCTCTTTCTTTAAATTCTTCTGTAGTGGCACTACGAGGTTTATATGCAATAGTCAGGTCTCAGATGGGTGCTTAACCCAACTAAGCACCATTTCCTAGTGGCACTTCCCATTTTCTAGACAAGCATTCAAAAGTAACCCATTTTAAAGAACTTTGTCTCTTCTCGGGAGATCTTATTTCAGGCGATTCATCAGTGACATGCAAAAGCCACAGCAGCTCCAAAATGCTGATCAGAAGAAGAATGTCATATTCCTGCTTCAAATTTACCTGCACAAACGTTCAGGCACAGGCGAGCCGCGGTGCTGTGGATGGATGGCAGCCGCCGCGGCCAGCACAAGCACTTCCCCGGAGAGGCGCGGCCGTAGGGGCACAGCTGACCTAGGGGATACCCCGCCCCGGTAAGTCCCCCGGGAGGCCAGTTCCCCCGGAGGCCAGTCCCCTCCGCGCACCGTTACTCCCTGCGGGCCGCAGGTCCGCCCACAGCACAACAGCCCTGCCCGGGCCTGTCCGCCCGCCGCCGCGGGGGTCGGTCCACCAGATGTAGGCCAGCGGCGCCGAGGGGCCGCGGCCGGGCGCGCCTATACTCACCTGCCGCGCCAGCGCCGCGGCCCAGGCGGGGCACACGGAGGGGGGGGCCGCGGCACTGCCCCGCCGCAGCCCTGCCCGGCGGCCGCGGCCCGGCGCGGCCCGGTACTCACGAGTTGGTGTGCAGGTATTCGAAGGTGAGCTGAGCCCGGTTCAGGCTGCTGTAATTGGCCAAGGCCATGGCGGCGACGGCCGAGGCCGGGCCGCGCTCCGCGTACGCCGGCAGCCTCGCGCGCCTCGAGGCCTCCCCGCCCGCCACCCACCGCCGGCGGTCACTACCGCCGCCGGGAGGTCAGTGCCCCGCGCGAGGCCCCCGCCGGGCCTGGGCCGCGGCCGCCGGCTGCCGCTGCCAGCCGTCCTGCTCGCCCACCGGCCCCGCTTTGTCTCCGCCGCGGCTGCAATCGCGCCCCCCCGCAGCCCGCGGCCGCCCGGCGGGGCGGAGCCGAAGCGCTCACCGCCCATTGGGCGGGTCGCCGCACGTGACCGGAGAGTCATGGCGCGGGCGGCTGCAGCTTCCCGGCGGCCGCGTGACGGGCGGACTAGGTCGGCGAGAGGCGGGTGGGAGCGGGAGGCCACCGCGCGCGCAGGCGGCGCACCGGGCGCACCGCCGCGCGCGCAGGGGCCCCGCGGCAGCCCGCGAGACCCGGTCCCGCCCCTTCCCCGGCGGCCGCGCGCCTCAGCGCCGCGGGAGCGGCGGCGCGGCCTCCTCGGGGGGGGGCGGGAGGGAGAGAAGGGCCGGGCCGGGCTGGGGCGAGGCGAGCGGGTGTGCCTTCCGGTAGCGGGAGCAGCGCCTAGCCCGCGCCTCCTGAGGAACCCCGCCGGAACGGTGGGGTCCGACCGCTAGCGGGGAGTGGGGCGCGCATCGGGGCCTGGTCCGGCGCTTTTCGGGCAGGGGAGGCGGCTGCGGCGGGCGGGGCTCGGGGGCTCCAGCTCACAGTAAATCACTGGCGCCGGGGCGGAGCGGGAGAAGCCGCCCGGTCCCCCCGCGGCGGCGGCGGCGGCTTCGTCGCGGGGCGGCTGGCCCCCGCTCTGGAACCCGCCCGAGGCGGGCGGCGGCGGCCTGCGAGGAGCGCGCGGACGCCACCGGCTCTCGGCCCCGCGGCTGGCAGCGCCCACGGTCAGGGAGGCTCTGGGAAGTCGTGATGGAAAAACAGCTGAATGTTCCCACACTTATCAAATATGTTAATAGAGGGTGTATGAGATCACAAATACTCTTGCTTCAATCCTATGCCATTGATTCAGTTTGAAATTCAAAGGGATTGAGCAAACTTGGGCTGTCCTCATACCCTGCACACGCCTTGGCGCCCTCTAAACCACAGGCTGGGCCCCTGAATCCTGAAGGCCAGGGGTGCTTTGCTGAGCACTTGAGTTGCCCAGAGGAAAAACACCAAATTCTCCTTCTGAAATGGACTTTAAAACATCCTGTGTTTTAAAGCATCCCCTGTGTCTCGAATAATAGGAATCTGAACTAAAGATCAAAAATCTGAAGGAATTAATCAGTCTGTGCAGAGGCTGATATGTATCCAGGCTACACAGTGAAAAGATAAATGTAATGATCATTATTGGTGAATGGCTAAAATCTGAGCTTTGTGTTTGAGTTGCCTCTCGTTTTGTTTGCGATACCTCATTGTGTGTTTGTGTGAATTGTGTCCGCAGTAGTATGCAAGCCAGAGCTGACAGGCCTGCAGCTTTGACTGGAGAACTTCCCTTCCCAGCACAGGATTTAGTTCTGTTCATCCTCAGTTCAACCTGTTCAGGCCTAAAAATTCCTTCAAGCCGGCACGTCATGTCATTCCTGCTGACAGGGGTTGCTCTGTGTACATCTCTAGTCATCAGAAAGTCACTGCAGACGTGCATGGAGTGACTCTTGAAGGCCATATCTCTGAAAAGCTATGTAGGCCAGAACATCAAAGCTTCATGAAAGAATTAGGAAAATTACTGGCAACAGCTATGTTTAGGTGTCATTAAGTTTATGAGAGAATATAATGTATCTACTTGAGTCTTTTAATATTGTAGTGTCATCTATTGTGCTCGGCTTTTGTTTCATCATATTTTAGTCAATATCAGAAGTAGGTATTCAATACAAATCCCGTCAGTGTAAGGGCAAAGTAACTATCCAGAATATATGTTCCTAAGGAACATGAACCTGGACTTGTGTGTCTCATCAGCCATCTTTGGGTATCTCCTCTTTTCCTAACAGGAACTTTGTTGTACCATCTTACCTTTGGGGAGGAACCAGTGTTCCTTTCCTGACACCAGAGAGGTTGGCAACATCGACAGAGTACTGCAACGCTCTGGAACGGAGCAGCTGGGACACCTTCCTGCTGCTCCTGTGTGGTCTGACCTGCTCCTAAGGCTGGGTGGCAGTCCTTTCTGTCTGGCCCTTGAGAGAAGAGCACTACATTGCAGTTCCATTTTATTTGGCCAGTCCCTGGCAGCAAATTACTCTTTTCTATCCCGCCATTTGGTGGTGTTGCATTCCATGTCTTTTTCATTTTCTTTGGCAGAAGTGAAATGAAAATTTAATTCTTACACTTTCCATAGCTGTTCTGAAGTAGGTTTCAGACATGTTTCTGACTTCTGCTCTTTGGTCCCTCTTGCTCAAGTCTTGAAAGGATTGTATCATTATTCACTGTCCCTCTGTGCTGCCAGACATTATCCCAAGGAGTAATGAAATCAATTTGCCTTTTGCAGAACAGCATTTGGATCACACCACAGCTCTACCTTGGCCACAGTTGGTGGGAACCTGTCTGTCAGTAGATAGAGAGATGATACGCTCTTTTTGCCCGCATGCCACTGCTGCAAACTGCTGAGTTCCTCAGTGCTTTTGAGATGGAAGTATTCCCACTGCACATTCACGTTTATCCTCTTTGGGGCAGCTATTTTATCTTGGAAACTCCCTCTCCAAACTTTGTTTAAATAGTTCTGTATCTCTCTGTTACACTGATTATGACAGCGACTTCCCTTTTTTTCCCATCTGCTACCAGCACCATTTCCTCGAGTTCCTGTTCAGCACCAGCGTCTCTGCAGCCATCTTATGTATACAAGCAGAACAAGTCTGGCTTCTGAAGTGTCACAGGCAATACCCTCTCACCCTTGAGGGGCTCTTGTTGCAGTTGAAAGCGTCAGTTTGCTCTGGTGCACGTAACTTTCCTGATAAATGACCTGTGGATTTGTTTGTCCAGCCTGTCCACACGGAGCTTGAGGCAAACCGTACTGTTCTTCTCTAACCCGTGTCTGAGTTTCTTACTCTGAAATAATCCCCCAAATCCCTTGTAAAATGAGTGTTTTGGTTCCACACTGGTCAAATCTTGTATTTCTAGGTTGGGGAGTGAGAGTTCCCATGCAGTCCGCTGTAGTGTTTGCTGGGTCCTTAGTCTGGCATAGTATTTTGCTAAGCCTCTTTCCACTGGGCCATAGCCTGACACTGTTGAACAGTTTATTTATGTGGTCCTTGTTCTGAAAATTGGAGATAACTGCTTCCAACACCTGTGTGGGCCTTGACTCAACGGTTATTGTCTCCCCTAATTTTTGAGAAACTAGACTGCCAAGCCAGTACTTAATGGGTGAATTGCCATAGGTGTAGTTACTGTACTCTGCACCAGACAAGTGCCATGAGTGTAGCAAAGTGTCTTTTTCACACTCCTGTTAGGTTTCCTGAGTTACCTGTTAGTGGCTTTATTCTGTGTTTATGCACATGAAGAAACATAAACCTTTGCATTGTATCAATGAGGTTTTCACTGTCAGAATGAAATAATCACTACAGGTAGTGGAAGATAAGTCTGAGAACATCACCAATAATCTTCAAGGACTTACCAGTCCTTACTTTATCCTTCCATTTTCTGCAACCAAAAAATAGCATCCAACACTGTCTCTGGGTACAAGGTCCAGGGCTTGTGATGGAAGTTGCTGAAATTCTTGATCTGTGCTGTTATTCTACTGAGTGTTCACTTTTGAGACACTTCTCTTAAGAAGTTTGGGTGCAGTTACAGGCCCCAGTAACCTAAGCCGTGTGGATCTCTTTTCCATTGCCCTGAATTTATAGAAGGAATTTCAAATGACCTTCCCTTAATGGGCTGTGGAATCATGGTGTTGGCTCGCAGCTTTTTGGTTCTTTCCTTCGTGTTGTGCCACACGCTGGCTCTGCCGTGTGATTTGCTCTGGTTATCTCCCTATACAGAATGGAAACTTCCTGCCATGAAATGCACTACTCCCTCAAAACACCAGAAGGTATTTTTAAATGAAGTGTGCCTGTCTCACTCACAGAGAAGAGCTGCATTATTCATCAAAACAGTCTGCCATTTCTTGGGCATAAGTTAAGTCTCAGGGTCAACTCAGTGCAATACAAGAATACAAGCCATGAAGTCAAGAATTTAGAAAAAGGAAGTGTTTTCCCCTTGGCTTTTCCTAGTAAGGAATTCTGCCTTATGTGACCTGGGGTAGACCTGTTTCTTGTGTTCATAGTCACGTCTGTCCAGCCGCTCCGTCATTCATGTCAAGTAGCAGAACAATTTGCTGACTAAATGCAAAGGAGTCATGAAGTGAGACCACTCTTCATGGACATATCTTTTTCTCCTATGTTGGGAGGCCTAAATCCTGCCTTTCTTCTCTTGGGAACAGTCATTTAATGAGCAGTGAGTCAGTCCTTACAAAACATGCAGACCAAGGTGTTCAAATGTGAGTACCTGAAACGTGTATGGGAGGCGCTGGCATGAAGTTCAGAGACCTTTTCCATAGTGCCAGGTGTCAGCCTCCTGCTTCTTTGTCTCCAGGAAAAGTCACACCGTGGATTTAAATTCGTTATTTAGTCTGACACTGGCTTTGTAAATGTGTGACTTTGTAAATGAGTTTGCAGGAGAATGGAAAGGGTAAGAACAGATGAGAGCAGGGAGCCATCTTGAAGTGAGAACCAGGAAATTGTCAGTGGAATGGTGGGTGGTGAGGATCCTCCACTACCAGTCAGGCTCCCCCCATCCTGAGTCCAGCCTTGATTAATGAACTAAGCAAAGAATGGAATTAGCAGGCATGAAAAAAAAGTAAAATGTCAGTATAGCATTACTTCACCACCTCGGGCCTAAAACAGAAAATACTTTCCGTCTTTGTAAGGATGACATGCAGAAGAGCCCACAAGAAGCTAGTTGTAGAGGAGCGATGGTGGCATCTTAAAAGAATTTAGCTGATAAATTTGGAAGAGTTACAAATGGCGTGAACTGATTGTTTGTCAGAGATTTACAGGTTTGATGTTTTTCCACAGGGATGCTGAAAAGGACCCAAGCCTGGACGTTTCCTTCTTCCTAAGATGTGATTGCATGACAGTTTTAGTGGCTTCTACCAACATGAGAAGGTGTGCAGACTTCTTAACAAGGTGACAATGGCATTTTTTTTCAGGAACTTCACCCTGAAGTTTGTTCTTGTCACTCAGGTCTTTCATCCAGACATGTTTATTTTCGTTAAGAGAAAGCAAATCAGGAAAGGTTTTGTCAGTACAGTTGGATCGTCGCATTGATGGTTTGACCAGTCTTCAGCAATCCTGTAATCCCATGAGTGTCCAGTTTGGAGGGTGTGGGGAGATGTCACCATGCTTCTTCAGTACATTCTGAGCTCCCCTTCTTTAGGGGGTCTGGCTTTGTCCTGTGCTAGTGATCTGGGTAGTCCATGTTCTTTTCTCACATGAGCCTAAATATTTTAAAAAGACAAAGACCTTTACCCTGTAAAGGTGGCTTTGCCTGTGTGCCTCTCCGAAACTATTTCTGTCCTCCCTCCCCACCTAACCTGACCTGACAAGGAAGAGCAAATGCTCACAAGGAGTGTGGTAGTGGCACGTTTCCTACAGGCATGTGGGATAGTGGGTATGTGAAAGCCAGTGAAAAAAGACTGTCTCCAATATGTGCTGAAAGTCAGCTTAGATGCCACAGCAGCCATGGCGGCACTTGAGACATAGGAAAATACCAGCATTGATGACAGTAGTGCAAAGTTGCGGGCAGATGGCTGGCGCTGTCTTGAGGTTAAATGGAGGAGTGACCGCCAGGCACTTTGGAGGGTGGAGAGGCTAAGGAGGGGCCAGCCCTCATCTGGGGCCAAGCAAACTCAGCAAGAAACAACCAGACGAAGGGGTGAGAGGTCAGACCTGCCCTGGGTAGAGAGTGCCTAAGGGCAGTGCTGCCTGACTGGAATCACTTGTCAAGGCTGTAATTACTGAATAAGGGTGTAAAATCAGCAAAACTTGAGCCTGCAGGGGAGCAGGTGGGAGGGGAAAAGAACTAGGGTGGGTTGGTCAGGGAAATGGGGGCAAAATAGAGGGCAAAGCAACACACGTGGTTGGCGCTGTTCAGGGCCGGGATGCGCATCAGATTGGATGCAGTCAGGAGGAGGACAGTAAATCTGCTGTGGCTGTGTGGGTGGGTTTGCCTTGCTTCTGCAGCCAGCAGATGGGATGTGGCCCCTGGTGCCACTGGACAAATTCCCTGACAGTGTCTGCAGTAAGTGTGTGTGGCTCAAATTAGCATCTCAGTTCATCTGAATCTCAGAAAAGACCTTCTAAGCAGTTAGATTATAATCTGTGTCCACATCCCTCTGCAGAGTCCTCCATACAAAAGGACTGGAGGAAGGAGGAATGTCAAGAAGTGTCCCCTCTTCCCACCTCCCGGGGAGAGCTGCCAGCAGGCCCTTCCCCAAGCTGCTGCTGGCAGTGTCTTTTTGAATTCAAGGCAGTACCTCTCCTCACAGACACCACCACAGACTCCTCAGCACACCCAGGCATTTGGCTCAAACTGGGAGGTAACCTTTGCCAGGAGGAGCTCTGCCACTTCCAGGCAGCAGGGACACGTGCCACTGGACCTGTCAGTGCACCTCGGTGCTGCCAGAAGCCATCCTGACTCCAAACCCTACATGGGGAAGCTGCCTGAAAAATGAGGGAAAACTTTTGCATCAGGAGTGACTCAAGGCTTTGGTATATTATGTTCTCAAATATTTATTTCAGTGTTCTTATAAATGTTTTATTTCAAGAAAAATATTGTAATTGGCCAATATTCCACAGAATCTAAATATTTTGCTCTAAGACAGTATTTCCTCCGCTTGCAGAGATTTGATTCTTTGCTGGTTATGTGGTTCAAGCTCTGGGCATGACGAGGGCTTGCCCCCACTCTGCCATCTGTTTACATGTGACTGAGGTCTTAAACCAACCAGTGCCATACCAAGGGAGAAAAGAGGCAATTTATCCTTGGTTAATCCTGAAAAATAGCTTTTCATCTGACAGACTTTTCTGCTGAGAACAAGGAAGATGGGAAGAGGATGGGACAATTTGGGGGCAAAAGCCGAACCTCCCTGTCCCACCCGTGCTGTCTGTGCAGGGAAGGGGGCACTTGCCAGGAACGAGGTGCCTTGCAAGAGAGACCACACAATCTCAGAGCTCATGCAACACGAGGAGCCCATGGAAAGGTGGGGAGCAGGCAGTGTGGACTGTGTGCCATGCCTGGGACTTGTCCCTGCGAGCTCCTGTTGAGTCTCTCCAAAGCTGAACAGCCTGCAGAGGGGCTTGCCTTCCCTCTGGTTTGGCAAAAGTGTCATTGGTTTTATAGTGCTGACTGCAGTATAGACTTTGATCCATTGCGTGGTCTCAGTGAATGTTGCTGATGTCCTTCACCACTCTGTTAGGTTCACTTTACTGTGTGGACCTGGGGCCAGGTAACATCTTAACAGGTGCTGGGAGAAAAGAAGCTTGTAACAATAGCTTGCTGATTTGCAGTGTGGCAAAAGCATGTTTGTGTGTAAGAATGAAAGGTAAACTGCAAGTGGATCAAGAGAAGCTTCACTTTGTGACAGCTGTTTTTTGTGTCCTGCATCACAGCTGCTGGAGTGGAGACAGGAATGGGGCACATTTTGGGTGGCTGGCGGAGCAGCTTCCCTGAGGGACCAGACACAGCATGAGGGGCCTCCAAACATACGCACAATTTTTGAGAAATGTCAGAGTTTTGAAAGTATATTGTAAAATTTCTGCATGTGCCATCGTACCAATGAGCAGAGAGAAGAAATTCTGCCATGGCAGGCGATAGCTGTCGGTCATGTATTTCTAGCTGGGTTATACAGTGTGTTTTGCTGTGAAACATGGCTGGTGTTCAAGGGGTGTCTGTGGGGATGTCAAGATAGCAAAACTCCTCAAGAGAAAGCAAACTGCAGCATTCAAAACTATGAATGTAAAATTCCCAGTGGCTTTTACAAGTAGAACTGGAAATACGGCTAGGAAAAGTCCATCGGCCTTGGAGGGTGCTGTGAGGCAACTGATGCTGGGAAGGCTGGCGTTCCTGCAGTGATGCTCATCACTCCTCTGGCCAGTGCCGGAGAAACCCTTCTTGCTCCTTTGCTTCTCTCAGTACTGGATTTTCAGAAGGTGATGGTGGCAGAGGCAGGAAGCCAGAGACTGCAGAGCACCACAAACAGGGGGCATCTGCTCTTATGTCCCCATGGTATGGCAAAAAAGGACAGAGAAACAATACCCTTCTGGGCAGAGTCTTTATTCTGAAGGAGAGTGAAGAGCCCCTGAGACACAGAACATACTAGCTCAAGAGCAGGAAGGCCAGGGCGTCCTGCCAGGGTAAAGTCCTAGCCCACACAGCACGGCCAGGCTCAGGGCCGCTGGCTGCACTCTGCAGCAATGTCCCTGTCACTGGCTCAGCCGGAGGGCACACAGCTGGCTGGGGTGCTGTGGGGGCACTGGCAGCTGGGTGCAGCGACACCCCGTGTAGTGGCAGTGAAGAACTCGGGTGCTTAATCTGCATCTGAGTTTTTTGCAGCCTGGGTAACTGGAGCAGGAGCTTCTGTTGGATTGGGGTGCAACCGTCAGCTGTAACCGAAATACAAGGAGTACAGTGCTGCTTTGTGACCTCCACACATGCTGGATCTGCAGATGACCCCAATTTAGTGACTGAAGTTGGGACTTAGAAGAACGACCTCCAGAAAAGGAAAGGGTAGGAAAGCACATCGTAGGGAGCTGGCAGAGCAACATGGGGTGCTGGTGGGGAGCATTTGCTGTGGGATAAGGACCTGTTTGTTCCGGCTTTGCAATAGATAAATTAATCTTCCATCTCCAAAGTGAGTTTGAGACCACATATGAAATGCTGAAAGGTGTGTGTGGACAGGACATTTTAATGCGACATAGCTCAGCCTGCCTGCAGCAGACTAGACATACCGACAAGGATTAAGAGTCAGCGCAAGACTTGGCAGAGTCACAGCTGGGCAGGGAAGACTCCTGACCAGGCGGCTGTTTGGTTCTTATATAAGCTGTCTAGACCAGACAAGAAGAAACGAAGCCAACCCTGGCATAAGTCTATCGCTCCCTGCATAGATGGTCTCTAACTACAGCTTTCATATTTGAGATTGTGCAAAGCAAGGGGGGGAACAGAAGAAGGATGTTAGTAGCCAAGCTAGCTATGCATCAGCGAAAAGTCTATGAACAACTAAGAAATTAATGGAAAAGAACAGTAACTAGTGAGATTTATTACAACTAGGAAAACATTTGATGTTTTGCACACAGAAGGTACAGCATTGCCAAGAAATATCTCCTCACAGTGAGCCTGCAAGACTCAGGTAGTGCAGGAGGACACAGTACCAAGCTGCGGGAGAGGGGAAGAATGGTCCTGGGGGGGAGCCGCCCTGAAGACCATGTGCACACTCAGAAATATTTCATTAAGTTTTCTTAATTCCTTGTGACTGTCCCAGTGGAGAATCGAGTGAATATAAGGGGAAAATATGATCAGAAAAAAGCCTGGTCTTGAAATGGTTCACAAGGCAAATGAGACTGAAGGGCCTGTGGCTGGGACAGGGGCTGAAGCAAGCAGAGCTGTCACCAGGCAGCAGCAGAGCAAGGCTCATCCTCTTAGGCAGGGCTTGTGCCTAAGGGCATGATAGTCCTGGAGTGTGGGTCAGCCATCACGACCATCAGGTTGAGGGAAGTCTGGGGATGTGACACACAGCCAGGCCTTGTGCCGAGTGGCAGGACATGACCCGCTGAGTGCGGCACACCCAACAGCCCTTTGTCAGCGTGTGATTTGGCTCACTGGCAAATACCAGGACAGGTGTTACAGATTTTCCATAACGTTACAGCTTCCGGATTTCTTGCAGCAATGTGGCACTGGTGCCTGTGATGCTGTTTCCACGCTGCCTACAAGAGAGCAGCCATTGAGCCACAAGGTAGAAGGGGCCCTGCCTGCCCGCAGCCAGTCTGGGTCTGTTCGCAGGAGCAGCTTCGTCCCCAGCTCACCAGTCCTGGAGGAGAAGCTGTGTCCCTCGTTGGGGTTGCCTGCAGCCTGGCTGCAAGAGTGGGTCGAGCGAGGTGCTGGGCTTGGTGCTGCGTTTTCCTCCACACAGGCAGTTTTGCTGCTTTGAGACAAGCGGTCTGTTTGCTTTGGCACGAGTCTGTGGAGAGGACCTGGGGAGTCCACGGGGTTTGGCCACCTCTGTCCAGGACTGTTTGGCCTTGCTTATGGCACAGCGGTGCCACTTTTGTGTTTCTCAGTCAGCCTGAGGACCTTCCCTGAGCCCATCCCTGTCCTGTTCTCAACACACAGCTTGTGAATGAAGCCAGTTTTTAGGGCAGTCTGAAAAACTGATTCCTTGGTTTCCCCCTCAGCATCCCAATGGCCAAAGCCCTAACTGACATGCAAGGTCCTTGAAGATGCACGTGGCTGCTGTGAGGTCTTCTGGGAAGCCCATGGAAGGGCTGGCATGTTTGGGGGTGTCTGGAGCCTGATTTTCAGTGGTAAGTTACCAGGAGTGGCATCTTTCCTGAGCCCCTGTCCTTTTTCCACACCCTTCCTTTATTGGCCACAGCAGATCACAGCATTGTGATTTTTGGGCTCTAAAGGTGTCCCAAAAAAGGAAAAAAATATCTGTTCACTCAGTGTGACAAAGAAATTGAAAGGCGGGGGAAGGGGAGAGCTGCTGGGGAGGGACAGGTCACCTCTTAGGAATGTCCTGCCTGTGGAAATACTGAAGCAGCCTCCCTCCCCATCACACACAGCCAGGGCTGAGGCCGAGCTGGAGCCTCCCTCTGGTCTGAAAGCACCAAGGTCTTTGTCTCCAGGTCCAAGTAGGGCTTTTGAGATGGCCAGGAGCTATGGTCTCCCTGGGCCCTGGTTCTCACAGCTGCTCTAGGTGCAAAGCACAGCAGGGTGAGACCCTGTGGGTCAATACTTTGGGAGGGTTATAATCCCTTGGAGGAAGGAGAAAAAGCAGACAAGTGACATTTGGGGGTCTGGGCAGGGTGGAGGGGGAAGCTCTGCAGCCCAGCAGCGCTGGCTGTGCAGGGTCACAGCTCTGCAGCAAGCTCAGATCCGGTGTTGCAGAGAGTGAGGCCACGGAGTGCCCCTGCGGGTACCCAGCAGCAGTGGCTGTGCAGCCAGGACATGCTTGCTGCCATGGGCAGGTCTGTCCGGAAATGTCAACCTACAGCAGGGAAAGGAGGTGCCCGCTCTTCCTCACAGGGTGGTAGCCCTGTCGGTGTTGGAGATGCTGACACCAAAGCCCTGACCCTTCTCAAGCACTCCAGCTCCCCAGGCCCACTGCCAGAGAGTAGACTGCAACCTTGGGGCCATATCCTCAGCAGATGCCAACTCCGTTCCAGCCTCTGCCTTCAAGCTCCCTCTCCTCCTGACGGACATGGTGTCCTGCCTGCGGCCATGTCCTGCACTGCAGGTTGCTGTGCAGTGCCCTGGTCCATCCCTGCCAGCCTCCTGCAGTGCTGGGGGCTGACTGTGTTTCCCTCTCCTATCCTTCCTGGGGGCATGGATTTATGGCCAAGAGGTCCCCAGGGAGGAGCAGGCAGCGTCAGAGGCACTGCAGCAGGAGCAGATCCAGGCTCCCATGGTGGGTGTGATGCCGCAGTACAGACCATGGCAGAGGGGTCCGCACAGTCCTCCTGGTCCCTTTGCTGGCTCCTTTGGCAGGGCAGGGAGCGGGACAGGCTGTGCTTGCTTCACAGGATCCCTGGGGGACTCCACACAGGACAAGGGCCAAAGGTGAAGAGAGGGAAAAATACAGGCAATGGATTCACTTATCGGAGATTTAACTCCTGCTGGCCAAGGCTGTGGCAGGGCAGAGCTCACTGCCCTGGCACTGCGGCCCCACAGCAGGACGTGAGCTGGACTAGAATCATAGAATGGTTTGGGTTGGAACTGACCTTAAAGATCATCTCGTTCCACCCCCCTGCCCTGGGCAGGGACACCTCCCACCAGACCAGGTTGCTCCAAGCCCCGTCCAACCTGGCCTTGAACACCTCCAGGGATGGGGCAGCCGCAGCTTCTCTGGGCCACCTGGGACAGGGACTCACTGCCCTCAGAGTGAAAAAATTCTTGCTGATATCTAATCTAAATCTCCCCTCTTTCAGTGTAAAAGCCTTCCCCCTCATCCCATGGCTCCCCTCCCTGATGCAGAGTCCCTCCCCAGCTTTCCTGGAGCCCCTTTAGGGACTGGAAGGGGCTCGAAGGTCTCCCCGGAGCCTTCGCTTCTCCAGGCTGAACCCCCCCAACTCTCTCAGCCTGTCCTCACAGCAGAGGGGCTCCAGCCCTCCCAGCATCTCCGGGGCCTCCTCTGGCCCTGCTCCAACAGCTCTGTGTCCTTCTGCTGTTGGTGCCCCAGCGCTGGAGGCAGCACTGCAGGGGGGTCTCACAGAGCGGAGCAGAGGAGCAAAACCCCCCCCTCGCCCTGCTGCCCACGCTGCTGGGGATGCAGCCCAGGCTGCGGGGGGTTTCTGGGCTGCCAGTGCAAGAGTGGGCACGGTGCAGGCAGAGAGGGTGTGCTACCTGACCCAATGCAAGCATGTGCAGCACAGGGTCCTCCCTCCGTAAGAGGGTCCTGGCAAGGAGTAAGGGTATGAGCCCTGTGTAGGCTGAGCCTCCCGAGCACTCACCGTCAGTTGCTCCTGCTTGCAGCATGGCACCAGTGCAGAGTTGTGTGACATGTACCAATGCTCAGCAAGCCCTCACTCCGCAGCATGCTGCAACTGCCTGCCATGCACACCCAGCCTTAGGCTGGGGTGCCCACACCTCTGTGGGCAGCATGAGCAGACAGACCAGAGCCTGGAGACAGATGGAGAAACCTGCCCATTCTCTTCCTTGTGTGCAGGTAGAGAGATGCAACAGAGATCCAGCCCTGGAGATTCACACTTGGGGCAAATTGCTTCTAGCTCATAGAGAGCAGTGCATGCTTTCTGCATGCTGTCTCCCAGGTATGTCAGCCAGGCATGACAACTGGAGTCCTCAGTGCCCACAACAGCATTGCTCCTCCTCAGGTAGTGTGTTGCCACAGAAGTAGGACCTTCCTTGTCACACGGCTCCTTCCCATCCCGGGTGATGCAGCACCCCCAGGGCAGGCTCCTGCCCTGCTCATGCCAGGCCCATGGCCCATGCCCATGCTCCAGCGCCCATGCCAGCCGCAGGATGTGAGGAATCCATCACACCTCATCCTGCCCTGTCTCCCAGCAGGATGTGAGTCACACCTGAGAAACAGAGACATGTGCTTAGGCACGAGTGCTCTGTCCTAAGCAAATGGCAGCAGTTCACCAGTTCTGTGCAGGTGGATGGTCCCGGCTGGTCTGGCTGCAGCAGAGCTGCTGTGCTGCTCCTCTCTCCCACCTCCAGCATACAGCCTGTTGAACTGCTTCAAGGACACCCTCCCATGTGTCCCCCCTGGCCATCCACCCTGCCCTGCCCAGCCTCCATCCACACCTGAGGGGGAGAGCTGGGGGCCAGCCCCTCACCCATCCCTTGTCCAGCCATGTCTCTGTGGGGTGCACTCACCCCCAGGTCCTTCCACTTCTCCACAGGGGGACAGCTCTACATCCACCCCCAGGTCCTGCTGCTCTGGCCTGTCTTCACGCCAGGCTACGTGGTGCCCAGGAACCTGCTGTCCAGGAAGATCTTTGCTACGTTCTCCCACCCAAGGTGCAATTCCCAGGAAGGAGAGGAGGAGGAGGCACAGAGAGCCCAGGGAGTCAGAGGAGCTTCTCACCTGCCCAGAAGTTGGGCACCGCCCAGCTATGGGGTGCCCTGGGAAGCAGGTCTGAGAGCCCAGAAACTCAGCCAGCATGATGTCACTGTTTGTGATAGCACTGGGCTCCGTGGGATCTGCCCTGCACGCAGAGGAGTGGCAACGTCAGGCTATATGTGTGCTTGCCATGGGCAAACAGTGTTGTGCAGTGCAGACAAGAGCTATCCTCCTCCTCCTCCCTGAGAGCCTCCAGCTGCTTTTGTCAGCCAGGAGTGGTTGCCTCGCCCAAACATCCCCCTGTGGTGGCAGGTTCCCCCTCCCTGGCTTCCTCTGGGAGATGGGGCCAGCAAGGTTCAGCCAATTAGTGACCCTGGGAGTGGTCACAAATTGCTGGGTGTGGGGAGAGCGGGATCAACACAGTGTTCCCAGGGGAGGAGCGATGAGACTGGGAAAGCTCCCATGTGCTGCTGAAGCAGATGGAAGTAGGGAGGAGAAAGGGGTCCTGGGATGCTCCTCTCCCCCCTGCCAGTGCTCCTGTGCAGCCCTACGCTGCCTGTGGGTCTGTGCTGCCAGGGTGGCACTGGCAGGACAGCAGGGTAACGCCTGCCCCTGTACTCCTCTCTGCTGCCATGCCCAGGGGAAAGGCCACAAGCTTGAAAGAGATGTAATTCTCCTTGCCTGGCACTGCAGCCAGGTCCCTACCCTGTCCTGCACCTTGAGTCAGGCAGGTGTCCCCAGCCCCTGGGCCAGACCACTCCCAGACAACACAATAGAATTCCATCACTGGTGTTTAACATCACATTTAACAAGTACAAAGGGAACCCAAAGGACTCCCGACCCTCCTCCCCTTGTTGCACTTGTCCCCTGGCTGGGGGACAGCCCCCCTGTACCTGCCCAGGCCCCCGCTCCCTGGTGTGGGTTTGTCCCATCTGCTGGGCAATCTGCCCACCTGTGCCAGCACACAACAGCTGCCCTGTGATTTCTGCAATGGGTGAGATCGCAGCCTCACCTGCCCAGTGCCGACACGCCGGGCAGCCGCCCATGGCCCTCCCTGCTCTTCCCAGAGCCAGGCCTGGAGACGGAGCCCCTGTGCTCCCTGAGGGGTTTGCGAATCTCTCCTCGCTCCACTTTCACAGGAATAAGGAGGTCTGCTTCTCTGAGGCTGCACTCAGCTGGGTGCACGCGCACCTCACCACCCTGGGGAGCCCCGGGGGATGCTGCCTGGAGCAGAGCAGGGCTGTGGGTTCCCTGCCACGCTGGCCCTTTGTGGCAGGTCTGTGAAGATGTGGCTGGGTCATTACCTGGGATGAATGAAACCAGGAGAGGTGCAGACCTGTGGGAGAAAAGGCAGGATAAATACCGCTGCATGTGCGGAGCTGTGCATCCAAGGCTGCTTTATCAGCATAGCTTAGCATGCTTCTGCAGCTGGGTGGTCTGTGCAGGAAGCCCAGCATCAGCGCTGCCAGTGAAGCGGCCCCAGTGCTGCTGCTGGCAGAGGAGCTGGGGAACAAAGCAGTTGCACCCATACCAGCTCAAAGGTTGCCAGTGAGGTCCCCCACATGCCGCAAAGGCAGGAGAGCTGCTGCCAGCTATGCTGCCTGTGGGCTCAGAGATGGGAGTGTGCCCGGTGCCTGCTCCCCAGGCACAGCCTCAGACAAGGGGCTGTCTAGTGAGCAGAGCTGCAGGTGGTAGAGACCACTGAGTGGCACACGGGGCAGCCCAACAGCACAGGGCTCATCCAGCAAGTGAAGATCATGTTGTTTCTGGGACTGGCAGAGAGATAGGAAGGACTTGTTGGGTGGCACAATGCTTAGAGGGGATGGTTTTAGCACAGTTGCTTGGGAAGGGGCCATCATGCTCCAGCAGAGCCCAATGATGCTCAGGGCAGGAGCGCGGAGAGCTGCCAGGGAGCCGAGGGCAGCAGGGAGCAGAGGGCTCTGGGATGCCAGCCCAGCTGGAGACCCACGCTGTCAAACAGGCCTGGAGTGGGACGTCTGAACCAACAACACTCCCGCTGTGGAAACTGCAGGACCACCTCCACCACATCCTATTTTTCTGGCCTGCAGCGGTGGGTCCTCCTGTGTGGTAGATATGGCTGTGGTCCTGCCCCATCCCACACACCTCCCCAGAGAGCTGGAAGCTCTTAGAGGAGCAGTGAACTGGATCTTAGTGACCTGCCCTGGGCAAGCCCTTTGGGCTCTGGGCTGCAGGACAGGGACCTCTCCCGGGAGCTGGGAGCAGGTGCTCTGCAGAGCCCACAGCACCTCTGAGCAATTACAGTAGCAGGCCAGGCTTGGTCTTCTCCAGGGAGTACTTCTGGCCTTTGCCCAGAACAAGACTGAGCCCCACCGAGTAAGTCATCTGCTGGGCTGCAGCTTCGCAGGTGGGAAGCTCGGGGACTCTATGGGATCCTCCCTCCACCCCGACAAGCCAGGCTTGGCCATCCTTCTGGCACTGCCATCTGGGATGGGACAGGAGCCTGGAGAAATATATACCTGCCTAAACCCCTATACCCTCCGTTGCTCCCACCTCTGGCTGGGAGAGGGGGCCTGTTATGAGTGGCACAGGAGGCCACTACCCTGTCCTGGGGCAGCAGAAGTCGGATTGCGAGAGGTAAGGGACAAACCAGACTCCAGCCAGATGGTGCAGGGCCAGGAAGGGCTGAGGTCGCTATAAGCAGCTTCTGAGCATGAGCGAGTGCTGGGACCATGTGGGGCAACACACCCATGTGCCCAGGAAGCCCTTGTGCGGTCAGGGGCTCTGGTGGTGCCCTGGGAATTAATCTTGCGGAGGCATCAGGAAGAGGCTGTAACGAGCATGCATGGGGTCATGACCCCATGGTGTCATCTTCCCGGGGCGCGGTGGGGAGGAGGCCCAGTGCCAGAAAGTGCTGGTCAACTCTCCATCCCACACCCTGCAAGCTGGAGGTGCAGCAGCTTCTCCCGCGGGCAGGAGCAGCCCCCGCCCCGGGCAGGCCGGGGAGCCCCTGGACGGAGACTGCCCGAGGCGGGGGGTGGCCTCTCCCACCCGCACCCCTCTGCGGCAGTGGGAAGGGTGGGGGGCGCAGGGGGGCTCTGCAGGCAGCGCTACACCCACATTCGGGGGGGCTGCTGAAAGCTGCCGCGAAAGGCGGCTCCGGGACGGCCCCGCGGAGGAACACCCGAGTGCACCGTGACCGCTCAGGGGTGCCAGGCCCGAGCTCCGCAGCGCGGCGGCTCGGCTCGATTCGGCGGGGCCGGGCCGGAGCTGGGACCGAGACCCGCCCCCTTCGTGCCGCCCCGCGCGGGGGTGGGCGGGGCAGGGCCGTCCCGCCCGACGCGAAGAGCCAATGGCGGCGGCGGGCGCGTGGGTGGGCGGGGCCGGCGGGGCGGGGCGGCTGGAATCGGCGGGCGGTCGCGGCGTTGCCGAGAGTCGGAGCCGAGCTTGAGCGCGGGGCTGCGCCGCCCCGGCAGCCCTTTGTTGTCTGGGCTCCCGCCGCCGGCGGCCGACCCCTGCCCCTGCCGGCAGGCAGGCGGGATGTCCCAGGAGAACCTCCTCGGCATGGATGAGGGAGCGCTGCGGAAGCTGGTGAGTCCCCGCGGCGGGTGGGCCAGAGCATAAAGCGCGCTTCCTGCAGCAATTGCTCGCTTGTGGCGGCTCTCGGGGGCAGCAGGTCGGCGTGTGCTCCGGCTCCCCGTGCCCCGTCGAGGAAGGGGAGATGGCGACTCTCTGAGGTGCGGGTAGCCGGGCTGGTTCCAGGGCCCATCCGCGCTTCCCTGCGCAGGTGGTGGGGCTGCCGCTGTCCCTCAGCTCGGGGGGTGAGTGGGGCCGCTGGCAAGGAGCTTGCTGCAGTGCTTGAGGGATGCCGGGCAGCAGCACGTGGAGGGGCCTGGGCCAGCACAAGCCCCTGTCCTGCCCCAGTGACTCCAGAGACTCTGGCCTGGTGGCTTTGGCCACACTTGGCTCTTTCCTCACACTTGTGCTTAGGCTGTAATGCCTGGCCCTTGGCTCCATCTCCTTGGCTGGTGGCTCCCACCTGAGAGGTGTACTGCTGCCGGCCCTGTTAGCTGCTCCCCGCTCTCCCGGTGCCGGTGGCCATTTGGCCCGGGTCTCTGCTCCTGCACTGCCCAGGGCTGGCTTGGTGCTAGGGGCTGCTGCCCAGGCACTGCCTGCATGTATGGGCATCCCCTCCTTTGTCCGAGTCACTTCCCTGCTCCATTTGTGCCCCCCAGGAATCAGAGCCGAGTCTTAGCCTTGTGAGGGATGAGCGCCTGGGTGTCGCAAATGTGGGACTGTGGGTGTTGGGCCCTGACCTGCTTGGCCAGGGCTGTTGTGCTGGGAAGCCCTACAAAGAGCTGCCTGGATTTGGGCAGTCCTGCCACCTCCCCTCCAGCCGCCCGGGGCACCGCAAGCTTGGGGCTGGGGGTTTGCTGGGTGCCATGGGGGCTGAGCGTGGGGTGGCCCAGGCCGGTGCTGGGGAACGGTTACATCAGGAAGCTGAGTCATCTGGGAAGGCACGTCTGTGGGAACAGGAAAGAGTTGGGATGCCACAGCGCTGGCGGGAAGCAGGAGCTGCGTCCTACCATGGGCAGGGGATCGGCATGGGGGCTGTGCTGCCCTGCTAGAGCCTCTTGATGTGCCATCCTCGGCCTGCTCTGGGTGACAACGTGCAGACCTGCTTGTTGTTCCTGCGCTGAGGAGCCCGCTGGTCTTCATGGGGTGACATCGGGGCCAACGGGGGGGCCCTGGAGGTGTGGGGATGGGTGGTCTGGGTTTCTCCCTGTCCTCCCAATGCTCCAGCTCTGCCATGTCCCAGCTGAGGTCTCTGGACTGAGATGGAGTCCTGGGAGTGGTGATGGGGCAGGTGTGGGGTCTGTGGTGTGGCTGGGTCTCTAGCCAGACTGAGGAGGTGGATCTTATCCATGCAGCAAACACCACTTCTCCTGGGGGCTTCATCTTTGACCTACTGGGGCTTTGCATCCCCAGAGCACCCTGCTCATGGCTCGGATCTCCCTGTGCCTGTGCAGCGCAGGCTGGGGAAAGCCTGACGTGAGGCAGGGAAGGACTTATTTTTCTTTCTGGCTAGGTTTTGGCTCTGCTTAGCTGGAAGAGGATTAGCCCATATAAGGGAAAACTGCCTCTCCCACTGCTTCCTCTCTGCTCTCCCCAGCCCTTGGCTCCGGGCTGCTGCTCCTTCTCCTTTGGAGCAAGTGAAACCTCGGCAGCAGCATGTAACATCCCTGGGGGTCCTGGAAGAAAGAGGCTAGGGGACATGAGCAGGTCCCTGGAGCCCCCTGGCCAGGACTGTTGCTATGCTGGCTGGGCTGGGAGCCTCTGCCCCCCCATCTCCCTCCCATAGGTATCCATGTTGTTCCCTCTCCAGCTGCCTGCTGGTACCCTGGTCTCAGGGAGGCCAGTTGGGGTGAACCTGTGGTGCAGCATGAAGATGTCAAAGGGCTTGGAGGAGCCTGGGGAGGGAGCTGCAGGGAATGGGGTGGGTGCTGCTGCAGGGTGTCCCTTAGCTGGGTGTCTGGAAGCAGGGGGTTATTTGAGCGCTCGGGGCTGTGCTGAGCTCCAGGCTGTGGTCAGCTGGCCCTGGGCTAGGGAGTGCTCCCCTCTCCCAGCCCCCCCCCCCCCCCCCCCCCCAGATCTCAGCCTGGTTAATTAGGCAGGCAGGATGCAAATTCTCTTACAGGCAGAGGCAGGGCAGGCTTGAGCTAGGAAAGTCACCACCATGAGGTCCCCATCTTACACCTGGTGGCCTTTGGGAAAGGCTTCATTGGCCCTGAGGAGCATTTCATCCCTGCCATGTCCCCGTCACCTGGCTGTTCTTCCTTCTTTCATCTCCTTAGGAGGCAGCCCTGCTCTCCGCGGCTCTTTCCAAAGGTGACAGCAAAGCCTGGGGCTGCAGGAAGTTCTTGATGTGCCTGGCTCCTGTTCCCAGAGCAGTTTCCCTGTGGCTGGGCTCCAGCCTCCCAAGTGGTTTGTGCTCAGCTGCTCTGGGGAGCTGGATGGATGCAGGGCTAATTACAGCCCTCCCAAAGGAGCCGCCAGCCATGCTGGGGCTCTGAACACTGCTGAGCTTGGGCATTATCGGGCAAGAAGCCCATGGGTGCCTTGCCAGCACCTTTTTCACAAAGCCACTTTGTGTGTGTGCTGAGGTGGGCGTTTGCTCGTAACCATTAATTTGCTGCCAACGGGGCAGGGCTGGTGGGGCCCTGGCGTGTGCTGATCCCCGGGCCTGCCTGTGCTAGCAGGGTTGGGCCCCTTGTCCCCTTCCCACTCCCTGGCTCCATCCGTGGTTTCTGGCACACTCTCCCTCGCCGCTGGCCATGGAGCCTTCAAAGCCACTCATTTGCCTCATCCTGGCTCTTTGCTGACGTGGGCTTGGGATGAGGCTCTTCCTCCTGCCCTGCTGCCATTTCCTCTGCAGGGAGAAGCCTTTCGGGACCCGAGTGCAGGTCAGGTCCCAGCTGGAGCCTTGTGGGCAGGGCAGACCCTGGACCTGGCAAGTAGGTGTCACACAGCACGTGGGTGCCAAGGTGTCACCTGCTCCGGGCTGTGTGGGACTAGTGTCCCGTCACATCCTGAATTTCCCGGCACTCTTGGCTCCTACAGCTGCTGCTCCCCTGTCGCCCGGAGCCAGCTGCTCGGACTGAGCCATGCACTGCCAGCAGCTTATTTAGGGAAGGGCTGGGGCCTTGGCCTCCCAGTGTGCGGCAGGGGAGTGTTTTTCTGTCCTACAGGCCTTTGTATGGCTGTGGGGAGAGCCGTGCTTGCCATAGAGCCTCTGCCTTCAGCTCCTTCTTTTGGGCTGGACCAGACTCCATCACTGCCACCTGATGGGCAGCAGAGCTGGACTTCCTAGCTGGCCAGGGTGGCTGCTGCCTCTCTCGGTGCCTTTGTCCTGGCAGCTGGCGTCCCTGCCTGTGGCAGCACCCCCAGGGTACAGGAGCTGCACGGGGCAGGCAGGCCTAGTGCAGATGGGAAATGGGAGGCCCATGTGGATGCAGGGGCTGCAGGCCCCAGCTCCGGCCAGGAGGCAGCTGCTTGTGTTGCTGCAGGATACAACAAGTGGCTGCAGCATGCTGGGAGGGATGGCACTGCCAGCCAGCATGGTGGGGGCTGCCAGGGTGGGAGGGTTCAAGCAGCTGCCCCCAAGGTTGCGTGCGTTTTCAGTGCCAGGCTGGTCACGGGGAGCTGCCTTGGGGGTCGGTGGTCCCAGCTGCCGAGCATCCTGCTGGGATTTTTCTCAGCTGGGGAAGAATAATGCTCCCTGCTGGGCCTTAAGGCTAGAAGGGGCTGGAGGACCACAATTTTAGCTGCAAGGGGGTGGTACGTGGGGGCTCTGTGCCTGCTGGCTTTGCTGGGATGGAAATATTCTCCCCTGGTCCCCAGTCCCTGAGCAGGGAGGGCGAAGTACGATGGCTTTGCTGGGGGCTCTGTGCAGGGGGATTTCTGCTTGCGGGTGGTGGTTTGGGGCCCTTGGCACTGCTCAGCCTAGGTCCGCCTGAGGGACCAACCCTGGATTCCTGCTGCAGCAGAACCTGAAGAGCCTGGGTAGGTGGCCTGGTGGTGGCCCATGGGACTGGAAGGGAGGAGATTGGTGCTCTTGTCCTGTGGCACAGCCATGGCTGCTCCCAGCATGCTGGGGCTTGATGCTGACAGCAGCTGCCCTGGGTCGTGGGGTTTATTTTTTAACGAGTTCCATGAGAAATCACCTTCTGGGTTCCCAGCGTGGGGTTGGTCCTGATGTCTCACAACAGGACAGTGGGAGGACAGTGGGGCCATGCTTGCCCTGGCTGGCCTTTCCCCATGGATCTGGCTGCCTTCTGCCCCCCTTCAGTGTGGAGGGGCCTGTGCGTGGCCCCCTCAAAGCACTTGGGCCGGTGGCAGGGCTGGGGCTGTGGACCTGATCTGGAAGAGGGAAAGCAGCTCTGGATGCCAATGCCAAGTCCTGGTGGGTGGCCTTGGGTGTGTTAAAGAGCACCTATGAGGTGTTCATGGCAGGGCCGTGGGAAGGTCATGGCTGTGCTTCCCACATACAGAGTGTTGGACTTTGATTAAGGACAGATCACACTCATGGATTTGGCTCTGAGAGCCACCCACCATCCCCTAGTGCTGCGTGAGGGTGGGGAGGGGGGCTTGGGGGGACCATTCCTCAGTGAGGTGCTAGGACCCTCCCAGCCAGTACCTCCTGGGGGCTGTGGTGGTGGAAGGACAACAGACTCTGTTGGTGGAAGTGCTGGCCTGGGCAGGAGAGCTCATCCCTGTGCGAGTAGAATGGGGGGGACAGGGCTGCAGAGGCAACCAGCCCTTGGGGGCTGCACAGACTACCGAGGGGCATTCATGCCATGTGCCCCTGTCTCCTTGCCCCTCACATGCCTGGAGGTCTCGATGCCACCATGGCAGCCCATCTTTGCTATGGCTGGTCCCAGCATCCTGCCCCCGGGGGGGCCATGCCCGCTCCCCGTGGGGCCAGGCGGTGCCGGGCAGCATGTGCTCTGTGTGTGGGCCCTGTCAGACAGACAGTCCCATTGTATGGTGTGTGGGCAGCCCGGCGGTGGGTGGCACCGGGGCTGAGCCAGGGGGCTGTAATGGCGAGAGCCGGTGCTGAGCCCTGCCCTGTCACACACAGCTGGAGGCAACGCTGGACCTGGCTGAGCGGCGCCGCATCCGCTCAGCCATCAGGGAGCTGCAGCGGCAGGAACTGGAGCGGGACGAGGAGGCATTGGCATCCAAACGCTTCCGCCCGGAGCGTGGCAGCCACCAACAGGACGACAAGGAGAACTGGCCACGGTGAGTCTGGCATGGGGCAGGGGTCCCACACACCTCCTGCATCTGCCCTAGGGGATGGTGGCTTCAGTGCCTGGCCCCACTGTGGCTTGGGCAGATTTGGATGGGCGTGAGGGTGGGAACAGCCTGGTGCCAGGTGGCTTGGCATGTGGGAGGGGCCCACTGCCTGAATTTACTGGCTGCCCACGAGGGGACTTTGCTCCTGAGCACCCACGGCAGCTCCTGGCCGGCTGCTCTCACCCCCACACAGGTCCCGGCGCCTGGAGGAGGAGCAACAGGAAGCCCTGGCCGCCTTGTCCAGGCAGCTCGAAGCCATCACCGATGTGGAGGAGCTGACAAAGCTGGTGAGTGACCGTGTGCCGGGGCTGACCGTGTGCCGGGGCTGACCGTGTGCCGGGGCTGACCGTGTGCCGGGGCTGACCGTGTGCCGGGGCTGACCCTGCCTCTCTCCTGGGTCTTTCCCTCTTGCAGCTGCGGGCGGCAGGTGAGTATGAGGAACGCAAGCTGATCCGAGCTGCCATCCGCAAGTTGCGGGCTGAGGAGATCGAAGGTGAGGCACCATCCCTGCATCCTGGGGGTAGCTAGACCAGAGAGGCTGGGATGTGGGCAGCTCCTTCCTAAACACTGCCTTTGCTCCCATCCAGCTGCAACCCTGGCTGGGAACATGCAGAGCAGACGGAGGAACGGCAGCGAGCCCCCTGCTGTGCCCAGGGATGCAAAGAGCAGCCAGAGGGACGATGCTGAAACACCAGCCCTTGCTGGGAGTGGGAAGAACAGCCCGAGAGGCGATAACGAGCTGCCAGCTCTGGCTGAGAGCGGGGAGAGCCATGACGAGGGCAGCACCGAGCCCCTGGCCACAGCCAGGAGTGGGAAGGGCAGCCAGCGGGATGATGTAGAGCAGCCGGTACTGGCCGAGGCGGATGAGACTGGCTGTGGGGGCGCTGCAGAGCGGTCCCCTGCCCAGGAGCCAGAAGGCTCAGCGGTGAGTGCACAGAGTGTTGCTGGGGGAGCAGGACCACCAGAGACCTCCTTGCCCTTCCCTTGGGCTCCTCTGTGCCAGCCTGCCTGGGGCACAAGCCCCCAGGCATGCTGGGTTCACCCACCCGAGGGGACCAGCGCAGGTGGAGCTGGGGTCTCTGGGGACATGGGGGATGTGGCTGGGCTGTGTCAGTGTGGCCCCAGCAGTGGTGAGCTGGGGCTGGGGGCTCAGGCCTGGGTGCCCCGGGCTTCTTCCTGAGGACGTAGCCTGGGCACGAGTGCTGTGGGTGAGGGGTCTGCGGTGCCCCTCAATGTGCTTGGTGTACCCCTCCCCGCTTTGTCTCTGTGGGGATGGTGCTCTTGCTCTTTGGAGGCGACGGCCACTCATCTTGTCTGCGGCAGCTGCTTGCATCAGTCTCCTTGCACAGACAGAAACCTTGATACCTCCAATCCCTCTCCCCATGCTGGTCGTTCCTGCTGGCCCTTGCGGGGCTGGGGCTCACTCTGGAGTGATGCTGGTGCCCACCAGCTGTGGTGGAGGCGCTCTGGCTGGGGGAAGGATGAGCTGGTGGGCAGGGGTGGAAGGAATGGGTGCAAGCCTGGGTTTCCTGTGCAGCTCTCGTGGCAGCAGGACACCACACAGGGTTGCCCTGTGCGGGAGAGGGTGGTGAAAGGAGAAGCAGTGATTATAACCACAGCTGAGTGGGAAGGTGTGGGTCCCCACATCTGCCTCTGTTCAGCCCAGCTTCCCCCTCCATCTGCCCCAGGGCCATGGCAAGAGGCTGCGGGGATGTGGGCGACATGGCCCTGTGCCACCTCTCAGCACTGTCTGCCTTCCCCCATCTGGATGTGCTGGCATGCTACCCCTGGTCCTGGCTGTGCTGGGACATCTCCCAAGCAGCCAGCAGGGCTCTCCCACTCTGTTCTGGCTGATTACTCCAAACCCCAGGCCCTTTCCCTTGAATGGTGGCTGCAGTGGTGCCTGGGTTTGGGTCCTGGTTCCACTGTGCCCCCTCGGGGTACATGCCCCTCTCCACTTCCCTGCGCCCTGGAGTCATATCAGCACCTGGAGCCTGTGGTGCTCCTAGAGGCACTGACACAGCCAGGACCAGCACTCTGTGCCCTGGCTGGTGACACCAGGACACCCTGGCCCTCATCGGGCCTGTGTCAGGGAGGTATCTGTCACCTGCATATCCTTGCCACTGCAATGTGAGCGTGTGTTCCTGTGCCCAGATCATCCCATCATTTGCCAAGCAGAGCTGCTTGTGCTGTGGGCAGGGACAGGGTGATGCAAAACTGGATGCTCCCTGCCTCACAGAGCCCTGAGGTGCCTGGGCTGGGGGGCAGGACGGGACAGGGGCACTGGACAAGGCTGTCCTCTCCTCCCACCTCCTGGCATCCATGCTGGACAAGGCTGGTGTACTCGTGGCAGGGGCTACAGAAGGATGCAAGAGCCAGCTCCTTGCTTCATGCCCTGGTGCTTATCAGCCGCATGCAGAGGAGTGCCAAGAGCCCCAGGGGTGCACGGGGTTTGGGCCCTTCCTTCATTAGACACAGTGTCCCCCTCCTTGCATGGTGGAAGCAGCAGGGTGTGAGGACACTTGTCTTCCTTCCAGCCTTCTGCAGTGACGCCTGTGCAGGGGGCAGCTTGTCCATCCCCAGCAGCATCAGGCAGGGACCTGAATGTCATGGGAAGAGGCTGCAGCCTGCGGCATGTCCCTGGCTGGGTGGCAGGGATGGGACAGGGTGATCCGATCAGAGACTGGAGCAGGGTAGGCCCCCGCTCTCATCCCTTGCTCTCCCCAGGCCTACGAGCAAGATCATGTGGTGGAGCAGGAGCACGTCCCGGCTGGGATACAGGAGCTACACAGCCAGCAGGCAGGAGACCCCCAGAAACCCAGTGCCCAGGGTGAGTCACCCAATGCCTGTGGCAAAGCCCCGTCCGTGTGTGTGCCCGAGGCCAGAGCAGCACCATGGCCAGCTGTGGGCAGGGGTGGGAGGATGGAGGGGGCAGCATGGCATCTCCCAAAGGTGCAGACAGGGGAGCCGGGTGCCTTGTGGGGCTGCAGGAGCAGGCATGCTCTGCAGGCAGCCGCAGGCTTCCCCCATGCAGAGCCTCTTCTGTCTTCTGCAGCCACGGTCTCGGGGACCCTCGTGCTCCTGGAGCTACAGCCGGCCCCGGAACCTGGTCCAGAGCTCGAAGATGGTGGTGAGGAGCCAGAGCGGGTCCAGCTGTGCTCCCCAGGCACCACTCAGCCAAAGGGGCAGCACCATGCAGCCTGGAAGGAAGGGAGCCTAGGCAGCCCTGACACTGCCCAGGAGCCTGGTGGGAAGCAAAGCTGCTGGGTGGGGCAAGCCCCCACGGGCCATCCCAGTGCTGGCAGCCGGGGCAGCCAGGTACAGAACTGGTGGCACGGGCTGGGATTGCCACTGACCTCTTCACCAGGGGCTGGCGGTCCTGTGGGTGAAGGCAGCTTGATGGCGTAGAGGGGTGCATGGCGCCCCCCCCGCCAGCTGACTGATTTGCCACTTTCCCTCCCTGCAGCTTGGTGTTAGGGTGCACAGCCAGGTGCCAGTGCCAGCTGGGAGGCGTGGGGAGCTGCCAGTGGGTAAGTGCAGCCCCATGGGGGGAGCACTGGGGCTGTGCCCACCCCAAGCTGGGCAGTGCTGCCCTGGGGGCCCCCACTGCATCCCTGCCCTGCAGCATGCGCATCCTGCTGGCATATGGAAGGGTGGGGCACATGACAGCCCGGGGCACATGACAGGCTGGGGCAGGAATGTGAGGGCAAGACATGGCCAGGCCAAGGGCCATCCATAGCCAGTGGCTATTTGCTGCCTGGTTGTGCGGTAGTGGTGCGTGCCCCAGCTGGGTGCTGGGGGAGCAGGGTGCCTGGCGGGCTGTTTACCAGTCCCCCAGCTCCAGGCTGGGCGGCAGCAGGGCCATGAAAGGGAATCAGTGCCGGCAGCAAACCCCGGCCTTTTGCATTCTTTGTCCCAATAAGGCCAGGAGCCGTGTGCTGGCTGGCCCTGGCCCCCCCGGGGCTGCACTCCCTGGCCCAGCCAGGGCCCAGCACCCCCTGGGTCCTCCCTGTAGCCTTGAGGGATCACGGCCTCCAGCAGCTGCCCTCTTCCTATCGCTGGGAAAACCATCCCTGTGGCTGTGCTGGGAGGAAATGGGGGTTAAAAAACAGAGCAGTGCTCTGCCCCCAGGGTCAGGTTTCCCAGTCAGAGCCACCCTTGCAGGCAGAGGTCCCCTCTGTCCAAGAAGCCCTGGGGGTCTGCTGGTTGTGGGAAGGCAGAAACCCTGGGGAGATGCTGGGGAGTGGTGGGCTGTAGTATGGCACAACCCCAGGGCGGAGGGAAGTGAGGCCCCCCCGGCCTCGCGTGGGGGCTCAAACCTGGGTGCTGGGGAAAGGCTGAGCCCCCTCCCACCTTGAGCATCAGGAACTTTGGCCCCACACCAGAGTGCTGCTGGTTCAGTGCCTCCCTGTACCCAGCTGCTCCCTGGGTGAGGGCTGAGCCGCTAGGCCCCCTCGCCCTCCTCTCCAGAGGTAATGCTGGGCTGGCCCTGCTCTGCCAGGGCCTGGTGGGTGCAGGGGTGATTCCGCTCTCTCAGCACAGACCCTGGGTACCACTCACTGCACCTCCGGGGTGCAAGTACACCAAGCTGTGCCTTGTCCTCCTCTGCAGTGTGGTTTGGCACTGCAGAACAGAGCTGGCAGCTTGCGAGTGGTGGTGGATTTTGGCAATACTCTGCGGAGCGTGGGGTGACAGCAAGGGCGACCCCAGGGTGCTGTGCTTGTGAAGGGGAAGATGCCAACGGTACCCTATGCGGCGCTCACCCTCTGCTCCCCTTGTCCTGTTCCTTGCATATCTGGCTTGTCCCTTCCCAAGTGGCAGTGCCCGCGCAGAACACAGTGGGGACTGTGGCTCGCCTGAACACTCACCGGTGGGAGCAAGTGTCTTCCTCTACAAACCCGGCTGGCCGCATGGGTAAGGTCCTGGCGATGGTTGCCTCCGCTTTCTCTGCTTTCCAGTGGCTGGAGGTCCCCAGCAAAGCAGTGCTCTGTTGTGGTGGGATGCTGCTGGCTGAGCAGAGCTGGCTGCTGACTGCCCACCTGCTGTCTTGCCCCCTGCCTGGCACCCGTCCCTCCCCACCCATGTGCACGAGCAGCCAGACCCCAGCAGAAGCAGGGGGGCAGAAGCTTTGAAGGGCTACAGGCACCTGCGGTGGGCGGGAGGAGCAGCATGCATGGCAGGGTATCTAGAGGGGTTGCACGGGTGGTGGTGTGTCGGGGACAGCATGCATCATGTGGGCACTGTGGGGTGCTGCATGCATGGCAGGGCACCGGAGCAGGGGGGTGGCATCATACGTCGTGTGGGCACTCTGGGGGGCAGCATGCATGGTGGGGCACCGGGGGGTGTGGGGGCAGCATGCATTGCAAGGAGCGCCCCGGGGGGCTAGCATCGTGTCGGGCCGGGGAAGGGAGGGGGGGATGCAGCGCGCATGGCGGGGACACCCGTGGGTTGCCGCAGCCCCGGTGACCCTGCCGCGCCTGTCCCTCGCAGAGCCGAGCCCCGTCGGGCCCCCGCCGCGGGCCGCCTCGGTGCGGGAGCGCGCCCAGCGCTTCACCCCGGCGGACCCGGGCCCGGCCCCCGGCCCGGCGGGGGCGGGCGGCGCGGGGGGGCGGGACGGGCCCGGCCAATGGCAGCGGGGGCCCCGCTCCGCGCCGCCGGGGCCCTCTCAAAACGCCCGGGGCGGCGGCGGCGGAGGCGCAGAGCAGCGCCTGGCTCCGGTCCCCGCCGGCTGCGGCCTCGACGGCATGAAGACCTACTTCACCATCGAGATCAAGGATGGGCGTGTGCAGCCCCACGCGCCCCACGTCATGGCTGCCCCCGGCAGCCAGCGGGCAGGTGGGCACCGGGCAAGGAAGAGGGGTAGCGCGGGAAGGGGTACCCATCAGGCAGGTGGGATGAGGAAGATGGGTAGTGCAGGCAGGTGGTATCTGGCAGGAGACTGGGTGGGGAAGACGGGCAGCTGGGCAGCACTCAGGGAAGTGGGACTGGGAAAGGTGGGCACCCCTAGGGAAGGTGGGGGCAATGGATGCCAGCAAGCAGGTAGGCACTGGTAGGGCCATAAGCACTGAAGGGACTGTGGTCCTGACAGGATGATGTGCACAGTTGGGTAGAGGAGCAAATAGGTGCCAGTAGGCAGCTGGGCACTTAGAGGTTGCTGGGCAGCAATGGGCAGGTGCGTAGTGATAGACCAGCTGGGCACTGATGGGACACGTCAGTAGTGGCTTTTGGGTGCTGGTGACCCAGAGGCTGAGTGTGGGCACTGCTAAAAGAGCAGAGGCCATGGGCAGGAGCGAGTCTGGCAGCTCTCACCCTTTGGCAGGGACACTCAGCCTGCTCAGGGCATCTCAGTACTGGGAGGCCATCTGGCCCTGCAGCCTGTCCCCATCCCCACTGTCCTGCATGTTCATGCCCAGGGTCCTTCCCCTGCCCCATCCCCCCAGCCCTGCCCCATGTTCATGCTCTGTCCCCACTGACCTGCTGGTCCAGGGGAGTCCACGCTGTCCTGCTCCGTCCCATCGCTGCTGCTGCATGGTGTCTGATCCAGCCCTGCTTGCCCGCCTGTAGTCATGGCTGGCTCACGATGTTCCTGGGGCTGTCCCTCACACCAGGGGGGCTTGGCTCCAGCTGGAGCGCTGCAGGAAGTGCCCTTCCTTGGGGAGGAGGGAGAGCCAGGGTGGTGAGCGGGGGCCGGGGGAGCGGGGAGGGGACTGGCTTCCCCGTCCCTTGGATGTTCCCAGAGCCCTTCCCCTGTGCCAGAGCTCAGTGCCCACTGCTGAGGCAGGATGCATGCCAGGCAGCCTGGCCGGAGCCGATCCCTGGGCACAGGGCTGAGCCTGCCGGCCTGGGGCTGGGGCAAACCCCACATGCCTCTTGCTCCTCTTGCAGAGGTGACCCTGGGGCTGCGAAATGCCCCCATCCGCATCACCACCATCCCCAGCAGTGGTGGCAGTGTCTGCAGCGTCAGCAGTATCAGCAGAAATGTCACCAAGGTGAGTGCCGGAGGGGCTGGGTACTGTGGGGCCATGTCCCACTTGGGCACTGGTTGGGGGGTGCTGGGCTTTGGAGCAGTGACCAGGGTGGGGCGGGTGGGTGCTGGCAGTACAGTCCAGAGTCTCTGGCTGGTTCTTTACAGCCAGGGGGGACCCCAGGGTCATGCAGCCCCAGCCATGTGAAACCCCTGTACCCTGGACTGTGCTACCATGTATGCAGACACAGGTTGGGGGCAGGTGGGCTGGGAGGCTTTTGTGGGTCTCCATCTCCTAGGGTGGCAGCAGCTCAGGGAAAAACCTATCACCACTCGTTCCTCTGGACTTTGGCTGTGGTGCTGGGGAGCCAGCCTGAGGGGTGCTACCTGAAGGTCTCAGACCCACCATGGAGCTGCAGGCTGGCATCCTGTCTCCTCCTGCTTTGCAATCCCAAGCTGAGAGTGGAGCAGCAGCCCTAGCTGGCCTGGCCTGGGAGGGATTCTGGGATGTGACTAGGAAAAAAAAAAAAAACCAAAACCAACCCTCTGCTCTGTTTTAGGGGTAGAGCAGGAGACTGCCTCCCCCCAGGTGCTGGGGGGGGTGTGGCAGGGTGCGCTGTGCGCCCCGCTTGTGCAGCCCTTCCAGTGCTTTTATCTGCTCCTGCCCATCTAGGGTAATACGAGGCATGTGCGCACGTGGCCTTGGCAGGAGCTGGGATGTCATTTGTGGCGCTGCCTGCACGCATCCAGCTGCCTCTGCAGGCACGGCACCACTGGTGGCCACGGTGCCGCTAGCTTGCTCTATTCTTGGCTCGGCCCTTGCGAGCGTGAAGCAGGCAGTGCATGCAGCCCGGCAGGGCTGCCCTCCAGTGCTGCCTGCATTAGCCAGCGGGTCCCACTGCTCATGGGCAGCTTGCTGCCTGCAGAAGGGTGACTTCCCTGTGCTAATGCGCTTGGGCAGGCTTGGCCCGAGCAGCCCATCAGCTCTCATTAAGGTATTAGCGGTGCTGCCCGGCATGGTGGGGGCCCTAGGACACATTGGCTGCCCAGCGGGAGCCACTGCCACCAGGGCCAGGTGTGTTTCCAGCCGGCAGGGAGGAGGAGGAGGCGGCAGCGGCAGCAGTGCTGGCAGCCCTGCCAGGTAGGGTCGGTTGGAGGGACTGGTGTGGTGTGGGGATCTGGGGACAGTGGCTATTGCAGCATGTCCTCTCGCTGTTGGGGTGCCACCTATGCCTGTTGTGTGGGGACCTGGGGCATTCATCAGGCAACACAGGGGGACAGGGACCCCCAAAAATCATGGGTGGTGGCTAGGGCCTTCACACTGGTGTCGGTCTGGGCCTGGAGATGTCAGTGTGTTGTGGGTGATGCCGGCCAGGAGCAGGAGGGCACTCGTGTGAAAGGGCGTGTGGATGGTCCCTGGCCCTGGAGCGCACCCGGTACGGTGATGGTCTGGGGCTGATCCCACATGGGGGCTTTACCCCACCCACTGTGCCCTACACACCCCCGGGGTGGCATCAAGGGCGCTGGCAGCTGCCTGGGACTGGGGGGCTGCTCAGCAGAGCTCCTCCTCTCCGAGTCACCTGGTCCGTGGGCTGGGAATGTTGCCCACTCTCAGTGCCTGCCTCGGCACCCCTGTGCGGGACCCCCAGCTGACAAGAATAGCCCAGCAAGTGTGGAGCTGTGCTGGGCCAGCCTCCAGCCGGGGGTGGTGTCCCCAGCACCCCTATAAAGGATAGAGGACAGCTGAGGGGGACTCGCCGCGGCACCTGCTGGCACCAGCAGTGCGGCTATGCTGGGGGTCAGCCTGGAGGGCCTGGTGCAGGCCGGGGCAGCTGAGCTGGCGGAGCTGCGGAGGGAGCTGGGGGCTTTCCAGAGTGCGGTGGAGGGGCAGCTGGAGCAGGCGCTATGGCGGGTGCAGCCCCTGGCGCGGGTGCTGCGGACGCTGGAGGAGGAGCACCTGGAGCTGCGGGCAGAGCTGGCGTGCCTGGGCTGCCGCCTTGACCTGCTGACGCTGCAGCTGGGGCCACAGGAGCCCCCTGGGGAGGACCTCAGCACCCTCTTTCTGGAAGCACAGGACCCTTGTGCCCACTTTGAGGGCACTGAGGAGCCCAGCGGCCCTGTGGCCCATCCGCCTGCTTTCTCCAGCACTCGCCAGCAATCGACGCTGCACCTCTCCCGGAGCAACAGTAGTGTGAGTGCAGGCAGCCCTGTTCCACGGCAGTGCCGGGGGAGGGGGTGGGGGGGGTGGGGGAGGGGCGGGAGGTTGGCACCAGGCCACAAGGCTCCCGGTGGCCCTGGGGTGCCTGGAGCCAAGGCGAAGCCCCTAGCATGAGGTGGGACCATGGCTGCAGTGCACGGGCGACGCAGTGTCACTGGGATGTGCCACCATTTGGGCTCACTGCTGTGGGGGACAAATGGTGCCTGCCTGCTCCACATTGCCGGCATGCCGGCTGCAGGCAGCTGTCCTGCACCCCATGCCTGACACAGCAGTGGCGATGTGCAGGTGGTGGCATGGGTGCACGCAGTTGGCGTCACCTCCATCCAGTGGCTTTGCCATGAGCCAGGTGCCAGGTCAGGGCAGCAGGATGTCAGATGGGGCCAGGTGTGTGGCAGAGCTGCTCCGGCCTGATGCCGGCACCTCCTGCCTGCTGCCTCCCTGCCCTATTCTGGGCCTGGCCCACTGCCTGCCGCACATTGCTGGGGGGTCATGCTGAAAGGGACTTGGCGTCCTGGCTGTGCTCCGGTGGGGGCTGAGCTGGCCTAGATCCTGAGCAGGGATGCGGGGGAGGCTCTTGATCTCCTGCACAAGCTCTTCTTTCTGTTAAGTCCTTTAATTCCCTGGAAATCCCTTGTGCCGCTAACGGCGCGCACTGGCCTTGCCAGCACCTTGCCCACTGCTGGGCAGCAGGCACTCACTGCCCAGCCTGGAACACCTGGGCTGGGTGTTCACCCCCTGCCTGCTGGAGGGCCCCAGCAGCCTGTGGTGATGGAGGCTGGGGAATATTTGGGACCATTTTGGGAGTGAGGCTGGTCAAAGACTGCTGGGCCCTACCAGGGCAGGGGGTGCTGCAGGGAGGGATGTCATGCTCCCCTGCCTGCCTTGGTCGCTGTGGATGCCTGCGGTATCCCACCAGCTGTGAGCTCTTACGCCGCATGTGGCACGTCTTCTTCAGGGTCCCCACTGCCTGTGGCACTGGGCAAGTGTCAGGGTGCTGGGGGACTTGGATGGGAGGGGGTGGGGGGTGGCCAAGCTGGTGGGGGCTCAGTCACACCGTGCTGTCCTTGTAGGTGGAGCCAGAGGTGGTGGAGCAGTCCCAGGCACCGAGGCTGGAGCCGGAGCTGCCTAACGGCATGGAGAAGGTCCAAGTGAGGGAGCTGGAGAGAAGGAGCAAGCTGAACGTTGAGGAGCTGAGCAGGATTGAGGATGAAGATATTCTGGATAAGATGGTACCTCCTCTGCAGCTGGGGCTCCTGGGGAAAGGCGAGGGGACCCTGAGCTGGTGGCAGAGGGGTGTTGCTGACCTTCACTTCCTCCTGCAGCTGGATCGGACAACGGACTTTGAGGAGCGGCGACTGATCCGAAACGCCATGCGGGAGCTGCGCCAACGCAAGCGAGGTACTTGGGGACGGTGACCCCTCTGGGGCCAGGGCTCTGGCGGAGGTATTGCAGGTGGAGCCAGCAGGCTGCTGCAGCTGTCTGGCTGTGGTGAAGTAGGAGGGTGCATTGGGTCTTCTGCTGCTTCCCTGGTTGTGTCAGGCTGAGGACATCGTCCTTCCCATGAGCCAGTTCTGGACCGGCAGCAGCCTGCAGGACCCCTAGCATGGCGGGGACTGTACCTACCGCCTCTGCCTCTCGCTGATGATGCTGTCTCCCACCCATGTTTGCAGACCAGCGGGAGAAGGAGCGGGACCAACGGCTGCAGGAGATGAGAAGCCAGGCTACAGCAGGGAGGGCCGGCCACACCACGGAGACCACCACCACACAGAGCACCCAGTCAGCTGACGGCTCGGCACGCAGCACCGTCACCAAGACTGAACGTCTCATCCAGTCTAGTACGGGCTGTGCTGGTGGGGCACAGGGCTTGTGTTTGCCGTCCCTTTGCAGGGGCTGTGCAGAGTCTTTCCCAGCACTCTGTTGCTGCAGCTTCTCTCTACTGTTCTCAGTGCATGTCCTGGGTCTGACTTGACCATGCGGAGAGCAGGACTGTGGTCCAGAGCTGAGTTTTGCTGCATCTCCTCTAGCTTGCCCAGAGCCTGCCTGGAGATCTTTAAGGGATCTGGTCTGGCGACTTCCCACCCGATCTTCTGCCCCATTGGTGTGGTGGGGGGCTAGTCTGCACCTCGGGCCTGTCTCCTGTCCTCTACACCTCTGTTCTCCCAGTCCTTGGGTGGCTCAAGCCAAGAATCACTGCAGAGGGCTGAAGGATCCTCCTGCTCCTTGCTCTGCTCCTTTGCACTGGCCTCTTTGCTCTGCGTGAGGGGCACGTGCCATCTGTCCCCTCTGTGCCTGCCCTGGCTATGGCTCTGCCACCTCGGACTTCTCCCTGTTGCAGTCTGTGGATGTGAGGGTGCTTGGCAGCAGTGGGTGCTCCTGCCCCGGGTGCCAGCTTACCCCCCGTTGCCTTGCCCCCTGCAGGTGATGGCACCAAGACCTCCCGTACCACAACCATGGAGTCAAGTTATGTGAAGAGATCAGACAGTAAGAGTTTTTGCTGCCCTTTCCCCATGTCATCCTCTGGGCTTAACCCCAGGGGCATTGCTGCCACCAAGCCATCCTGCCTGTGGTATGGGCAGAGCCTCCCACCTGCCGGGCCCACTTCCTTCGGCTCCTGCCCAAGGCCTCTCTCTTTCGCTCTCTCTGCAGATGGCAACAGCACGTTCGTTCAAACTAAATCATCCTACAGCTCCTCTTCCAAGAAGACAGGCAGGTGAGTGGCAGTGCCTCCCTGGGGCCAGCCGCAAGCAGTCCGTGTTGGCTGTCTACTTGCACGAACCTTCTCACCCAGCTTGCGGTGTCCCCATGCAGGGATGTCCCCAAAGCCTCCTGGTCCTTTGGGCACACTTGCTGTCTCCAGCAGTCCCCATGGGTCCCTCCATGGGCATGGAGATGTGTCTGCCAGACATGAACCTTAAGCCACCCCTCTTCTGTCCCAGGGACACGGAGGTCTCCAAAGCTCCAGGACTGGCAGTGGGCTGAGGCCACCATATGCCTTTCCCTGGGCTGCCTGCGGCCCCCTTAGTTCCATCTGTCTCTCTCCCAGCATCTTCGACCGTGAAGACGAGAGTGCCTCCAGGCAGAGCAGTCTGGCCGCGCTGGAGCGGCGCCAGGCTGAGAAGAAGAAGGAGCTGATGAAAGCTCAGAGCCTGCCCAAGACATCGGCCTCGCAGGCTCGCAAGGCCATGATGGAGAAGCTGCAGAAGGAGGGCGGGAGGTGAGGATGGGCTGGGAGCAGGCTGGCTGGGGTGGTGAGTGCTATGTGGATAACACCCTGCATCTTCTGCTGCAGCTCGCCAAACCCTGCGGTGGCACGCACTGCTGTGCAGCGCTCCTCCAGCTTCGGTGTGCCCAACGCCAACAGCATCAAGCAGATGTTGCTGGACTGGTGCAGAGCCAAGACCCGGGGCTACGAGGTGAGTGCCACCTCCTCTCTCCCTCCCCAGGGTCGGTTGCTCTCCCCCTCGGTAATTCTCCTGCCCTTGCAGCATGTGGACATCCAGAACTTCTCATCCAGCTGGAGTGATGGCATGGCCTTCTGCGCCTTGGTCCACAACTTCTTCCCCGAGGCATTTGACTACAGCCAGCTGACGCCCCAGAACCGCCGCCACAACTTTGAGGTGGCCTTCTCCTCCGCAGAGTACGTAGCTCTTGTGCCATCATGTGGGCTTGGGGTGGCTCAGGGTGGCTCTCCCACTCGCTGCCCAGGGCAAGGGGGGAACACAGGCAGGGGCACTGGAGATGGAGCCCGTAAGCATCACTTCCCCTGTGTCATGCAACAAGGTTTGGACAGCAGGGGGAAAGCAGTGGCTGTGTGGACAGAGCCGAGAGAGGCCAGCACAGCCCAGTCTGGTGTGATAAGGGTGGGCATGAGGGTCTGGGCTTTCTGGGTAGGGGGCAGAGCACCCAAAGGCAGGGCAGCAGCCCCCCAGGCCTTGCCCAGCCACAGGCAGTACACTCTGGGGTGCCGGGTGTGGGACCGCAGCCCGTGGGGAGCAGGGTTTGTCCGTGCCAGGTGCCTCCTTTCACGTTTGTAGGGGCTCAAACACCGTCGCAGCTTCTCCAGTCTCTTCCCTTCCCCTTTTGCTTCTGGTTTTCCTGGGTGCTGAGAGATGGGAGCGCATCCAGCTGGAGGGCTGGCAGCCAGCCCCTCTCTCCTTCCTTCTGTCTCTCTCCCATCCACTCCTCCTCCCTCCCCTCCAGCACCCTGCCCAGGGGCAGGGCCAGGTGGGTGGGGGTCCCATCCTGGCCAGTGCCCGGGACGGTGGTGTGAGCTGGGAGCTCCCGGGAGCTCCCTGGGTGCCGTGGTGCTGTTCGGTGGAGTGAGAATGGGGCCGTGTGCCTGGCTCTTGGTGCTCCTGATAACGGACTTTTTGCCTTAATTGGGGAACCAGTGTGTGGACTTGAGAGAGCCATCGATCTCTCCAGCCTGGAATCCAGGTGGCCTCTCGTCCTTCCTCCTCCTCCTCCAGCTCTTGTGAGCATCTTCTCCGAGCTTCCTGCACCAGACTGTGCTGTGTGGTTCCAAGTGGAGCTGGGCAGGAGGGCTGGGCTTATCCCCCCCATCCTCCCAGCGGGTCTATGTAGGGGCTATATAGAGCGCCGCTCCGCTGTGGAACCTGCTCCCCGAGCACCTGGCGTGCCAGAACACCTCACTCCTCCTCCTTGTCTGTCCTTCCCTCTAGACCTCACGCCTCTCCACGCTGCTCACCTACCCTCCCCCTCCCTTGCTTGCGCCCCCCCAAATCTCACTGAATGGCCTTGGCGCGGCGGTGTCCAGAGCCCTCCTGCCTCTGCATCGTGCACCCCCAGAGCATGCAAGAGCAGAGCAGCATCTGCCCGGGGCAGGGGATGGGAACTGCACTGATCTGTGTCTCTTGTTTTCTCTCCTTCTTCCCTTCCCCGACTGGGCTGCGATCACTGGCTTGCCCCTCTCTCTCCCTGCCCCCAGGAAGCACGCGGACTGTCCGCAGTTGCTGGACGTGGAGGACATGGTCCGGATGCGCGAGCCGGATTGGAAGTGTGTGTACACATACATTCAGGAATTCTATCGCTGCCTGGTCCAGAAGGGGCTGGTAAAAACCAAAAAGTCGTAGCCCATTTTCACCCCCCCAGGAGCGATGGTGAGAACCTTCCCCTCCAAATACCTGCCAGTGCCCCACCACCACCACTTGGCCAAGGGGCCAGGGAGTGGCCACCATGGCTGGGGCAGAGGCTGGGGGATGCTGGTGGGCGAGGGGCGAGTCTTGGTGGTGTCGGCTGGTGGGGCCAAGCTGTGGCCAGGAGAGGGGTGGAGGTGGCTGGCTGGCCTCTGGCCTTCCAGAATAGCATCCATGGGGTTTAGGGAGGAGGGGACTGTCACCCTGGGGTGCTGTTGGCTTTCCAGCCACAGGGATGGCACTAGCAGGAACAAAGCTGTTGCAGCTCTTCCCTCCCTACTGTCTGGGCCCAACCAAGGGGATTAGCTTCTGGGGATGACACTCTGGGTGCTCTGCAGCAGCACGATCCTGAACAGTGCTGCCTGAGTGGGGGCAAGCCCCCCCCCCAGGATGCCTCAGCATCACTGCTTGCACTTGCCCCCTTGCACTCCTCCCTGGGGTGTGCAGGGACTGCCAGCTCCAGCTGGAGGGGAGCTGCAGCCACTGCTGCGGGGCCAGGCGTGGGTGGTGGTGCCCTGCCTGTGAGGTGCTGCCTGCTCATATATGGGCAAGAGCGGGGAGCCTGGAAAGTGTGAGTCAAGGCTTGGGTCCTGTCTCGTCTTGCAGTGTTTGTGCCTGTCTTCAGGGGCATCCCAGCTGGCACTGGAGCTGCTGCTTCCCCGGGCTCCACGTGGCAACAGCACACCAGGACCCAAACAATGGCTTTATAAGGGCAGAGCAGTTTTCCTTGTGCTGCTGTTGCTTTGCCATCACCCCCTGAGCTGGGGCTGGTGGTGGGGGGGGGCCTCTGGAGCTCAGGTGCAACCTTTCTCAAGGCTCGCCTCTCCCTGGGGCAGCTGGATCACAAGGTGGGGGCCAGTGCTGGACAGGCTATGGGCTCAGAGCCCATTGCCTCCATGGCTGCATCAACTCCTGTGCAGCAAAGGCCCCATGGGAAGAGCTGGGGTGGCAGGGCGCAGGAGCAGGGTCCCAGCAGAACCCTGGGCCGGGTGACTGTCCTTGGGGCCCTGCTGCTCCCCAGGGGCCTTGCACCAGCTGGTGGTCCCTCCTTAGCTGTGCCTGGTGCCAGCCCAGGGGTGTGGGGTGGGCTGCACTGAGGGGCTGAGGTGTGCAGCGGGGTTACTGCAGCCTGGGGAGATGGGGAATAGGGCTGGGGGGGGGGTGGGGGGGTGGATGTGATGGTGGGTGGCAGACTCTCCTTGTGCTCTGAGCTTCCCAGTGCACCCTGTCATTGGAGCAGAGCCCCTGCCCGAGGGTGGCGCTGGGGCCAGAGCAGCTGGGCCAGCCATGGCATCAGCGGTGGCTGCCTGTTCGTGCCAAGCAGCCCCTCGGTTCTGGCACAGCCCCTCCCCTGGGCACTCATGGCTACATTGGTCACTAACAGCAGCAGCATCCTGGGGTGCTCCGGCCTGGCGAGTGCTGGCACCTGCCACACTGCCCAGCAGGGGTGCAGGGAACCGGGCAGGGCTGGGAGGTTGCAGCAGTGGTAGGGTTGCTTCTGCACCTCATCCACCACCCCCCAGCAGAAAGGTGAGAGGATGGAGGTAGCCAAGTCCCCTCTGTGCCCTGCCTGGCTGGCGCAGTGACTACTGGAACCGTGCTGGCAGCCCTCTCAAGCTGGATGCCCTCCAGCTGCGCAGGGAGCCCCAGCCTGGGGAGAGCAAGAGCACCTACAGCCCAGGGAGCTGGGTGGGTGGTGAGGGCAGGGCTGCCACCCCACCAAAGGGACATCAGCAGAACCCAGAGGCTGTAGGGATCGGGGGACAGCCATGGCTGCTCTGCCAGGGCCCCCCCGAGGTTGGCAGGCAGGTCTCTCCCTACAATGTTCCAGCATCAGCTGGAGGAGAAGGAGGGTGGGACAGCCGGAGCAGGGCATGACTGCCAGCACCAAGAGCTGGCTGGGGCAGAAAGCACCAGGATGGCAAGGGAGGCAGGCAGGCAGGCAGCCCCCATTGCAGGCAGCATGTGCTCTTCCCAGTGTCAGGAGAGGCAGGACTGTGGGTACTGAGGGGTGGGCAGGAGCTGAGTGAGGCTGAGGGCTGCAGTACCCAGCGTCAGCAGGCCCTGGGCAGCGTAAGACCCCATCCCAGCCCCCGCGGCGGGGCAGCCCAACCAAGGTTGTGCTGAGGGCTGTGTCTCTGCAGGATGCTGGTGGACTGCGTGCCCCTGGTGGAGGTGGAAGACATGATGATTATGGGGAAGAAGCCAGATTCCAAGTGTGTCTTCACCTACGTGCAGTCCCTCTACAACCACCTGCGTCGCCATGAGTTGCGCATGCGGCAGAAAGAGTGCTAGAGCCTGCCCTGCCCACCACCCCACTGCTCCCTGCCCTCAGGGCTGCTGTCAGGCAGGGGAGCTGCCTTCCCCAGGAGGGTCCGGGGGGGCCACCGGACCAGCGCTGGGGACAGGGGGCTCTGCCACTGGGGCGACCCCATGCCTCTGCCTTGCTGGAGCTCCCTCTACCCTGGCCGGCTGTGGGCTGACCCTGTGGGCAGGGCCAGGCAGGTGCTGCCGGTGATGCTCCCCAGCTTGGCTTGCCTCCCACGCTCCAGCGTGTTAAGTTATTTGTTCTCCACGAGTTGTTTGTCCCATGGAGACCTGGGGAGGCCTGGGCACGGCTGCATTCTCAGGCCCGGGGCTGTCAGGGGTTGGCAGCCGCGTGGGGTTGTGCAGCCCGGCCCAGGTCATGGCGCATCCTGCTGGCAGTGCACCTGCAAGTGGTTCTCCTTGGCCTGCTGCAAGGAAGCCCCTCTGCCCACTGTAGGCCCTGCTTGGTGCCACCTCCCTGGTGACAGCTCCACGGACCCGTGCTGACACTCTGCTTCCCACTGCGCACATGCACCCTGGGCCACTTCCACGCAAGGGGGGCTGCAGCACCCATGTGCTGCGGTGTGGGCAGGGAGGTGAGGGATCCAGGGGAGCGAGAGGCCCAATGAGAGAGCCAGGAAGGCAGCCCCCACTCTCCTCCCCAGCTCGGGGCACCACGTGCTCAGTGCCGCTTGCCCCTCCATCACTGTCTCTACACCTGTGTTGACACGTGTACCAACACCAGCCAGACAATAAAGGTTTATTCTATAGGGTGACACCTCTGCCTCAGGTCCTTCTCCCCGTCCGCACCACTGCTTCGTGCCACTAGTGCAGGGCACGCTGCAGTGGCTGGGAAGGGCTGGCAGCCAGCCCCTGTACCTGCAGGCCCATTGCTCACCCGCCTCAGGGGGAGACACAGCACACACTGCTCCTCCTGCTCAGGGACAATGCCCAGAGCTGAGGGGCACCATCAGCATCCCACCCTGGCCAAGGACTCCTGGCTCACTGCCCCCGCCGCCCTCAGGCCTGCCACCATGAGAAGACCCCATGCTACCACCAAGGCTGGGCAGAGCCAGGTCTGCAAATGGTGTAGCTGAGCCCTGCTCCCTTCCCCAGTCGAGGGCCAGATGTCCCTGCTGGACCCAGGACAGCCATCAGGCTGTGGCTCAGCACTTCAGGACCTGCTCATGGGCTCACACCTATCCCCTTCCCCCCTCACCCTGTAAGGGCAGTTCATCCCAAGCCATGGTGCCCCATCCATCCATTGCACCAGGGAGAAGGTGGCACAGAACAGAATGACTAGTCCAGGGGACAGTTTGTCAGCTTACTAGTGCTGGTTGTGTGCTCAGGGTGATGCTGCTGTCCCCTCCCACCTCTGCGAGGGGCTCTGGGGCACCCACCTCCTCCTGACACCCAGTACAGAGCAGTGTGGCATGCACCCCCCTGGGCCCTCCCTGGAAAGACAACACAGTGCAGCTGATTGTACGCAAGGGCTTTACTGGAGGCTCAATACAACCCTGCTGGGGTGTAAAGCCATAACCCCCGTGAGGCAGCTCTCCCACCTCCAGGACTCAGCACATCTACCCTCAGCACCTGGGGCTTTCTGCTGAGGGTTTCATCCTGTCCCACGCAGGTAGGATACCACTGCCCAGCACCAGGAGTCAGTTAAGCCTCGGGGCATGGTGAGGGAGAACAAAGAACGCTGCTCTTCCATACCACCTGGGCTGCAGGAGAGGGAGGGCAGCAACAGGCACACGGGACCCCCGGGATGTCCTCAATGCTCAGGGATCCCCTGCTCAAGGCTGGAGCCACCCAAGGCAATCTCGGGGTAGAGGCTACACAGCACCAAGAAACAGCGGGAGCAACTTCAGCCACCCCATGGCACTATCCCCAGCTGCTGTAATGCCCTTGTCCCTGCGGAGTGGGGCCTGGCTGCAGGACCCTCTCACGAGTGCAGCAGCCCTTGCTAGAGGTCTGGGTGTTCTCCCTCGTCACGCTCAGGTGGGGTCTTGCTATCAGCAGTGGGAGCTTGCAGGGGTGGCAGGGTGGGCAGAGGCCTGGCAGGAGCAAACTGGAACTCCTCAGGCACGGGGGCATCAGGCGCCTCCTTGCGGTAGAAGCCCAGCTCCTGCACCAGCTGGTTGATCTCCTCCCGGCTCATGTCGCTCAGGGGGATTCTCTGCACGCAGACAGGGATTGCAGCCTGGCACCTGTGGGACACCAACCACCTCAGACCCTGCTGCGGCAGCGGGTGCCATGCTGCCTGCTCACCTCCAGCTCCTTGTATTGGTGGCTGAGGAGCACGAGCTCAGGGTCAGCGCCGGGCAGGTGCTTCATCTCCAGGTTATGGCTGGGTGGTGTGTTAAGGAGCAGACAGTGCTGGGCAGACCCATGTAGCATCCCATCCCATCCCATCTCATGTCACATCCCATTCCCTCCCATCCCATCCTGTCCTTCATCCAATTCCATTCTGTCCCCCATCCTGTCCCATCTCATCCTGCATTGCATCCCATACCATCCTGTCCCATCCCATCTCATCCTCCAGCTCATCCTTCATCACATCCCATACTGTCCCCCAACCACCCCATCCTCCACCCCTCATCGAATCCCATCCTCCATCTCATCTCATTCCTCATCCTGTACCATCCTCCATCCCATCTCATCCCTCATCCTCTCTCACCCTGGCCTCCACTGCATCCCATCCCATCCCGTCCTCCATTCCATCCTGTGCAGTCCTGTCCCGTCCCATCCCGTCCAATCCTCCGGCCCATCTCGGCCCGGCCCGCCCCGCCCCATTCCACATCCCGCCCCCGTCCAGTTCCGTGTCCCGTCCCCACCGCCCATCCCGGCAGGGCCCCCGCCCCGAGCACTGCCCGCCGCGCAGGGCGGCCGCGGACGCCGGCGGGTACTAGAGGGGGATGTCCTGGGTGACGAAGGCCTTCACCTGCGGGCAGAGCGGGCGGCCGGGCCCAGCTCAGCGGCGGGGCGGCCCTAGCCCCACCCGGCCCCCGCCCGGCCCGGTCCCGCGGCACCTACCTCCCTCAGGCGGTTCAGCCGTCACCCACCACAGCTCTGCGGGAGGAGACACCGCGTCACCCCAACGTCACCCCAACGTCACCCCAACGGCGCCCCCGCCGGCCCCGCGCTCACCTCCACCTTGCCCCGCGCCAGGTCCCGCAGCTCGGCCCCGCGGGGCCGGGGGGGTCGCGGGCCGCCCCCCGCCGCCAGCGCCGCCAGCAGCAGCGACAGCAACAGCGCCCACAGCATCCCGCCGCCACGTCACCGGCCGCGCGCGCCGCATGCCCCGCCCCGGCAGGCACGCGCACGCCCACGGCGAGCGGCCACGCCACGAACGCGGAGGGGTTGAGCGCATGGCGTGCACGCGCAGCGACACACACGCGCGCGCGCGCAGTCACACAATCACGTGCCATGCACGCATTCACACACATGCACACCCTGCGGTCACACACGCACTCCAACGCACGCAACTCACACACTGACGCAGGCCGTGCACTCACACACACCCCTGCACTCACACGCCATGCATGCACACACACACGCACACGCCAGGCACTCACACACATACTCTGCACACACACACCTCACACGCATGCCGTGCATGCACACACAGACGCCGTGCACTCACACCCTCCCTTGCACTCACACGCCCTTGCGCGCTCACACGCTCACACACTTTGCACGCATGCTCTGCACTCGGACAGATGCACACCCGGAAACACCCCATGAACACATTGCAGGCCCCCATGCACCCCCCTGTGCACACACACCCTGCACACACCCACCACGAACGCTGTCGTCCGCACGCGCGCACACCACGCTCTGCGAACACATGCCCCTCACGCTGCCTCACCCCGCAGCCCTCCCCAACCACCCCCATCCGCACTGGCCCCCAAAGGAACCACCGCCGCTCTTGCTAACCTCTCCCCTCCCAGAAGAGAAGGGAGAGAGAAAAAGGGAGAGGGACTTGTGGCTTGAAAATAAACAACCTACTTTAATGATACATTAAGAGTAATATTAAAAAAGATAGTAATATCAATAATAAAATAATGGAATATATACAATATATACAAACCCAGTATTGAGCTCCCAGGATGACAATTGCACTGGGAAAATCCTGAACTGGATCTGCTGACAGCACTCCTGATGCAGCCCAGGACACATTGAACTCATGGCCAATTTGGTGCCCACCAGGAAACCCAGAGCCTTTTCTGTAGAGCTGGTTTCCAGCCAGGTGGCTCCCAGTATGTCCTGGTGCCTGGGACTGTTCCTCCCCAGGGGCAGGACTTTGCACTTTCCGTGGTTGACCTTCATAAGGTTCCTGCCAGCCCATTTCTCCAGCCTGTCCAGGTCCCTCTGGGTGGATGCACGACCCCCTGGTTTATTAGCTCCCCCTCCTGGTTTGGTGTCATCTGCAAACTTGCTGAGGGTGCGCTCTGCCTCATCATCCAGGTCAGTAATGAAGAAGTTAAACAGGACTGGACCCAGTATTGACCTCTGGAGCACACCACCAGTTACTGGCCTCCGACTAGACCTTGTGCCACTGACCACCACCCTCTGAATCCCGCCATTCAGACAGTTTTCAAGCCACCTCAACATCTGCTCATCCAGCCTGTGCATCAACAGCTTCGCCAGGAGGATCTGATGGCAGATGGTGTCAAAGACCTTCCTGAAGTCCACGTAGACACCGTAAACTGCTCTACCTGCTTCTGCCAAGCCAACCACTTCATCACAGAAGGTGGTCAGGTTGGCCAAGCAGAACTTCCCCTTGGTGAAGCCGTGATGACTCCTCCCAATGACTTCCTTGTTGTTCATGTGCCTGGCAATGGTTCCCAAGACCAGGTGCTCCATCACCTTCCCAGGGATGGAGATGAGGCTGACTGGCCTCTAGTTCCCTGAGTCCTCCTTTGTGCCCCTCCTGAAGACAGGAGTGACATTTGCTCTCCTCCAGTCCTCTCCCAGTTGCCATGATTGATCACAGATTATTGAGAGTGGCCTTGTGATGAGAGGAGCCAGCTCCCTCAGCACTCATGGGTCCATCCCATCAGGGCCCATGGACCGGGTCCTCTTCCACCAAGATCCTCTTCCTATCGTGCTCCAGCCTTCCCTGGGCTCTGGGCCCCTGAAGGCTGGTCTTGCTGGTACAGACTGAGGTGTAGGAGGTGTCCAGGACCTCTGCCCTCTCCATGCCCTGTGTTACTAGGTCCCCTCACTCCTTGAGACACACACAAGTGTGGATGGACCTGAAGTGCACCCATGCAATGCTTTCACACCTGCCTGTACAAACAGCTGCACATCACCACACCCGCACCACCGCACACAAGTGCAACACACACATGTGCAGCTGCACGCGCAGCACCTCACAGGTCTGCCGCAAGTGTGAGTGGGCACCACCAGCTGCAAACACACCCACTGCAGAGCAGAGACACCCACTGGTGTGCAATCACACAGCAGTCACACAGGTGTGCATGCAGTCGCACATGCAAAAATGCACACAGGGACATGTGCACACAGGCATGCAGGCACACACGCACATGTGCACACAGGAACACATGAGCATATGCATACATGCACACACACACACGCAGGCACGCATTCACATGTGTGAATATATTTCCAGGAGTTTCCTCCTAGAAACTCTGCTAAGGCACATGGAAAATAAGGACATGATTGGTGACAGGCAACGTGGCTTCACCAAGGGCAAGTCATGCTCGACAAATTTGGTGACCTTCTATGATGGGGCTACAGCATTGGTAGATACAGGAAGAACAACTGACATCATCTACCTGGAGTTGTGCAAAGCATTTGACACTGTCCTGCATGACATCCTGGTCTTTAAATTGGAGAGTCTTGGTGGATAAGGAACCGGCTGGGTGGCCACACTCAAAGAATTGCGGTCAATGGCTTGATGTCCCAGTGGTGATCAGTGACAAATGATGTTCTTCAGGGGTCAGTACTGGAACTGGTGCTATTCAACATCTTTGTTGGCGGCATGGACAGTGGGATTGAGTGCAGCAAGTTTGCTGACGACACCAAGCTGTGTGGCACAGTTGACATGCTGGAGGGAAGGGATGCCATCCAGAGGGACCTGGAGAGGCTGGAGAGGTGGGCCTATGTGAGCCCCATGAAGTTCAGCAAAGTCAAGTGCAGGGTCCTGCACCTGGGTTGTGGCAATCCCAAGCACAAATCCAGGCTGGGCAGAGAATGGATTGAGAGCAGCCCTGAGGAGAAGGACTTGGAGGTTTTGGTGGGTGAGAAGCTCAACACAAGCCAGCACCGTGCACTGGCAGCCCAGAAAGCCAACCGCATCCTGGGCCGCATCCCCAGCAGTGTGACCAGCAGGGTAAGGGGGGGATTCTGCCCCTCTGCTCCACTCTGGAGCCACCAACACAAGAAGCACATGGACCTCTTGGAGTGGGGCCAGAGGAGGCCCCGGAGATGCTGGGAGGGCTGGAGCCCCTCTGCTGTGAGGACAGGCTGAGAGAGTTGGGGGGGTTCAGCCTGGAGAAGAGAAGGCTCCGGGGAGATAGTAGAGCAGCCTTCCAGTACCTGAAGGGGTCCTACAAGAAAGCTGGAGAGGGAATTTTTACAACGGCATGCAGTGATAGGATGGGGGTAATGGTTTTAATCTGGAAGAGGGGAGATTTAGATGAGATACGAGGGAGAAATTTTTCACTGTGAGGGCGGTGAGCCCCTGTCCCAGGTTGCCCAGAGAAGCTGTGGCTGCCCCATCCCTGGAGGTGTTCAAGGCCAGGTTGGACGGGGCTTGGAGCAACCTGGTGTGGTGGGAGGTGTCCCTGCCCAGGGCAGGGGGTGGCACTGGGCGGGCTTTAAGGTCCTTCCAACCCAAACCTTCCCGTGACTCCACAATGCGCACACACGCGCAGCCACACACGCACAAGGGTAGATGTGCACGCGCAAGGACAGCCATGTAGGCGCAGGAGCCGCTCCGCACGCGACCCCGGGCCGCCCCGCTACGGGCGCGCGCTCCCCTCCTCGCGCCGGCAGGGGGGCAGGGGGTGAGGGGTCCGGGGGGGACAGAGGAGGAGGCGGGGCAGCAGCTGTCACGTGAGCGGGGCGGGGCGGTGGCAGGTGCGCGCCGGGGAGGGTGCGGCGGCGGCGGCGGCGGCGGCGGCGGCCTGGCTCGCGCCACTCCTGCGCCTTTAAGGCGCCGGGCAGGCGGCGGGGGGTGGTCACGTCACGGTGCGCGCGGCGGGGCCGGGAGCCGAGCTGAGCCCGGGTGGTCGTTCGGGTCTCCCGCCCATGGAGCCGGCCCGGCGCGGTAGCACGGACCAGGGCTCGGCCGCCTCCCTGGGGCCCCGGCCCGGCCCCCCGCGGCGCTCCGCGCCCGCCGCCTCCCCCCCCGCACGGCCGGTGCCCTTCGGCCCCGCGAGCTCCGTCCGGCCCCAGCCCGACGGCGGGGCTCCGGCGGCGCCTTTCATCGGCGGCGGCCTCCCGGGCGCCCGCAGGAGCTCCCGGCCGGACGCCGCCTGCGACCCCTTCCCCTACGGCTGCCCGCGCCCCGGGGAGGCGCAGCGCGGTGGACCCGAGGAGCGGGCCCTGGGCCGGGCTGCCCAGCCCCTGTCGCTGGAGGTCGGCCGGGCCGAGCCGGAGGGGGCTGGCGGGCCCCATGCCTTCCCGCTGCCGGCCCCGCTGCCCCCCAGCCCGGGAGTCTCGCCGGCCCGCTCTGCCATTCTGTCCCCGGTGGCGCCGGGCTGGCCCGCCTTCCCCGAGCTTGGTTCCCTGGAGCATGCCGCTCCCGGGAAGCCGGTGCCTGCCGAGCGGAGGGAGGTGCTCCCCAAGGCGGAATCCAGCGACCACATCTCGGCCTGGGCGGGCTCCTCACCCAGGGCCACCATCCTGCCCAAAGCTGTCTCCAGCGAGTTCATCGCCAGCGGGCGGGTGGGCCTGTCCAAGCCTGCAGCCCTCTCCAAACTGGAGCCGGAGGAGCTCTCCCTCTTTGGGAGGTCCCTTGGCCTGCCAAGCCCCAGCGACTCCTGCAACACGCTCCTCGGCTGCTCGGGAAGGATCCCAGAGGATGGCTCGTTCTGGTGAGCGGTGTTGCTGTGGGGGGATAGCAGGGGGGAGTGATGCTGGGCTTAAGCTAGCCTTGCTGTGAAGCAGCAAACGAAGCTTCTGGGACGGAGTTGCCTCTTTCTTCCTGCTGTGGATGGTGTTCAGCTGGAGGAGATTTGGGGTGAGGGGCTGTGGATGAGCAGGGTTCACTGAGAGGAAGGATGCCCAGTCCCCACTGTCTGCACAGGCAGTGTTCAGGGGAGTGGGTGCTGTGTGGGGTGGCATGGCAGAGGCCCAGGCTCTGGAGCACCTGAGCTCTGGAAATGATGTGGCACTACCCTCCCTCACTGCTGAAACGTGTCCCCTGTGACTGAGACTCATTCTAGCACTGCCGAAAGAGCCCGCGGGCTGCTAGCGCACGCTGCGTAATGGCATTAATGTGTTGTGACTGATGGTGGCTTTGCACTGGTGAAGGACACTGCTGTGGGGCTTGCAGTGCTGCTGTGACATCTGATACCCTGGCCTTTGGGGCTGGCTGTGCTCTGGGGTGGAATCTGGGGGCTGAGATCTGGATCCTTTTCCTCAGGAGCCTGAGGGATGCGTGATTCCTGGGGAAGGGAGAGGAAGCAGTTTTCCAGGGACACCCTGTCTTACAGGCTGCCTGCTGTGCCAGTCTGCCTGTCTCAGTCGGCGGTGGTGAAAATGAGGGCTCTTTGTGCTGATTTCTAGAATTTCACCAGGGCTTGGGTTACAGCAGGGCTTGCCATGCACTGAGGTGCAGACCCTGTGGTAATTTAGACACAAGGACCCATTTCCTTCACATGGGAGTTAAGGACCTGGTGTATGTGCCCTAGCAGAGCTTCAGCTGTGTCCATTGCTGTTGCAGGCAGAAAGCTTACTTGGTGGAGCTGGGGGCTGACTGGAGTGGGGTGGTGAAGACCTCTGAGCCCCACTGTTAGCCTGTTCTTCCTCTGTCCTCCCAAGCATCACAGTGGTCACCTGGAATGTGGGCACAGCCATGCCCCCGAATGATGTGACATCCCTGCTGCACCTCAACACAGGCGAGACAAATAATGTGGACATGATCGCCATCGGGTAAGAGGGTGAGGTGCAGGGCCCCTCCCCTGTCCTGCCACATCCTTTTTTTTTGGGATCCCCATAGCCATGGAGGGTGGGGAATGGAAGAGCTGCAGCCCAAGTGTCCACTGGGGCATGGTGAGCAGGGAGGGGCGTGCATCACAAGTGGTAAAATAACAGAAAAGGTGATGGAGAATCAGCTCCTAGTAAAATGGGAGTCCTAAGAGGAACTGAAGTACTTGAATCCTGAGTAGCCTTGAACCCTTGAAGAGCCTGTAGCTGACTATGCTGTGCAGAGCTGGGCCTCGTGGCAGAGCGGCAAGTGCTGCTCTTGCCATGAGCCCTGGCAGTCCTGGTGTCAGGTCTGTAGAGGCATTTAACTTGCCTGATGGAGTCCTCTGGGAGCATTTTCCTCATCTCAGCTTTTGCCCATTGTATGCAGGCCTCAAGGGCACAAATCTGCTGTTCTCCACAGCTGGGTTGGCTCTGTGCCCCTGGCAACACTTAACTGCTAGTAAGGCAGCACTGGTGGTGTGGTAAGGCTGTATTGGTGTGGGTGGCAAGGCAAGCTCTGCCAGAGTCTAAGGGCAAACTGGTCCCTCAAGGTTTGCTGTGGTATGTGTGGATCCCTACTAGGACCAGGGAGACATGCTGCCTTTGTACAAGAAGCAAGAAGTGGCCTCTATCTGTGGGCATAGTATGGAGGAGATGGATCTGCCTCCAGGATGCTCCCAGGGGATCCCCCAGCGCTCTTCTCCCCGGGGAGAGAGCGGTGTAAGGCTGAGGCTGCCTGAGCTACAGTGCTGTGTTGGAGACAGTCTCCTGGTCCCCTCAGCCTTACGGACCAGCAGGATGAGACTGTGTGGGGCTGTGGAGGTAGACCCGAGCCTGGATGGATGGGGCAGGGGGTGTAGCTGACAGCAAGGGACTTCCTGGGACTCTGTCCTGGCTGGGGCGGGGTGTCCTGCTGCTCCCTACCTCCAGGGCATCTCTGCCTGGCTGCATTCTTCCTTCTAACCCATGTTTTTGTGCCCTGAGTACTTGATATTTTTGGGCAAGACACTTCCTGATTCTGCTGTTCTCTGTGGACATTATCCTTCCCTCTCTTCACTAATTGCTGAGCTGGGAGGAGCACTATTAACCTTCTGTTTGCTGCTGCTCTGAGGTGGCTAGGATGCATCTGGACATCGTGAGCTGAAGTACCGGTGAGACTTGGCCTCTCTGTAGAGACCAATGCAGCTGAAATGTCCTGTAAGCCCCTCTTGCACCTAGAGATAGGCTTTAGAGTGCTGCCCAGCCCTGTGCAGCTGAACTGCTCCTGCCTTGTGGGTTCAGGGCCACCTGTGCCTTCTGCTAGCACATGGCCCAGTATCACTGGAGCAACAATATGGCGGGTTTGTGCTCTAAGCCCCTTGAACTGCCATTCCTGCCCTGGCCCAGCTGCCCAGCACTGTGCTTTGGCACCTCTCCCAAGGAGGTCCTGCTAGCTGGGACCCAGACACCTCCCTGGTGTGGCTGAGGGACCTGTCCCTTTCCTCACAGGCTGCAAGAGGTGAACTCTAAGATAAACAAGCGCCTGAAGGATGCCCTCTTCACGGATCAGTGGAGCGAGCTCTTCATGGATGCACTGAGTCCCTTCCACTTTGTCCTGGTAAGGAGGTCCCAAAGGGGCTGGGTGGCTGGTGTTCCCTCTGCCTGCCAGGCAGGTGGGTCACGGAGGGAAAGCTGGACTGCAGGGACAGAGGGACAGACTGCTGCCATCCAAGCAGCATGTGGAGCCTGACCTGAGGGCTAGTGGTGCACCTCACCAGTGTGCTGTCTAGCCTGTGCCACCCTGCTTCCTTTCCTGTGCCTTAGGCTTCCCCTGTGGTGCTTTGGGGACACTTCTTGTTGCCCGCTGCATCACACCAGAGCGAGGAGGTGAATCTGGGAACAAGCCTGTGCTTCTGGCAGCAGCCTGTGGGTCCCAGGGCACTTGCCCCAGACATACATGAGCCATAGCATTGTGGGCTTCTCAGCTGTCAGTATTCAGGAGGGCGTGCATAGATCTCTGAACTAAATGTGCTGTTAGTCATCTGCAAGATGAGGGGCATGCAAAGGATGGAGGTACTGCCCTTATGCCCTGGAGGTGGGAGAAGTTGTCCCTGCTTCTACAGGCTCTGCTGTGGCTATCATCCTGCTTCAGCCCCTGCTGTCATTCCAGGTCAGCACGGTGCGTATGCAAGGTGTGATCCTACTAGTATTTGCCAAATACTACCACCTCCCCTTCCTGCAGGACATCCAGACAGACTGCACGAGGACGGGGCTGGGAGGCTACTGGGTGAGTGTGGCCCCAGGGGATGTGGCAAGGGGCTGGCTTCCTGAGGAATCATGGGATCTTCTTGGTGCAGGGCAACAAGGGTGGGGTGAGTGTTCGTCTCTCCATCTTCGGCCACATGGTCTGTTTCCTGAACTGCCACCTGCCAGCGCACCTGGAGAAGGCGGAGCAGCGCAAGGAGGACTTTGCCACCATACTGCACATGCAGCAGTTTGAGGGGCATGCGGCCAGCGGCATCCTGGACCATGAGTGCGTACCCCACCACTTTGCTCCCCAGTCTGGGCCAGGGCTTTAGTGCCAGCCCCCATCCTTGACCGCTTCCAGATAGGGTCTGGGGTCTGTCCCCTGAATCCCAGCACAGCTTGGAGAATGGGGTCTTGTCTGCAGAGCTACAAGACTGTCCTGTGGCCCAGTGGGGACCCAGCACGATGGGGTAGGTGTTAAGAGGGGTCCTTGGTCTCCCCTGGGGCACATCCTGGCCTGGTGCACCTCCTACCATACTGGTGCTGTTGGGTTTGGGACTGGTGAGGTGGGGGGCCTGGCTCTGCCCCAGTGTCTTGGCTGTGCAGTCTGACTCCAGTAAGTGCTTTATAGTGGAAGTTTCCAGCCTCAATTTCTGCCCAGGGAGGTCAGGCCCCTTTGGTTAATGGTGCATGGCCCTATGTGAGGAATCCTGGCAGGGCTGGCAGCTGGCCAGGCTGTTGGCTGAGTGCTGACCTTCGCTGGCGCTTCTGAGAGCGCCTGTGCTGCAGGCTGAGGATGTTTTCCCCCTGCTGTGCTGCCTGGCTCCCGTAGCCTCTGCCCTTCCATCCCGTTGCCCTCCCTCCCACCCACAGCCTTGTGTTCTGGTTTGGGGATCTCAATTTCCGCATCGAGACCCTTGACATCCGCTTTGTGAAGTACGCCATCGACAGCAACATTCTGAGCCAGCTCTGGGAGAAGGACCAGGTGAGAGGGGTGAGCATGCCGCTGCGCCTCAGCGGGGCCCTGCGTGGCATTCGGCTCTTGCCAAAACTGCACATGCAGCTGTGGGACAGGGCATGTCCCCTTGCTGCTTATGGGGTGCAAAGGGTCCTGGCTCTGTGGGGAAGGGGCAGCACAGTCCCAGGATGGTCTCTATGGGAGCTGGGCACATGCTTCCTTTATCATTGTGCTAGGAGGAGCTGGGGCATTGGGTCTACGGACTTGCTGCTTGCATGGCATGGACAAACCCCAGGAGCTTGGTGGGAGTGGCAGCAATGGGGCAGGGATGACTGTTTGCTGTGGGTGGAGATGTCAAGGGGGCTTGCAGAGGGGTCTGGCCGTGGGGTCTGGTGTGCTCCCTGACCTGCTCTCTTTCCCACAGCTGAACATTGCCAAGAGCACCTGGCCTGTCCTCAGTGGCTTTCAGGAGGGACCCCTGAACTTCCCACCTACCTTCAAGTTTGATGTGGGCACCAACAAGTACGACAGCAGGTAGGAGAGCAGAGCTCAAGTGTGTGCTGGGCCTGGGAGTGGGTGACATGGCTGGGAGATGCAAGAGTGCTGGGGCTCAGAGCCAGGGCGGGCACTGGTGCCGTTGTGGATGAACGCGGGGAGCCATGCTGGGGCAGGCACAGGCTGTTCTGGGGGTGGCAGGCTGGAATGCAGCTGTTATGCTGGTGCCAGCACAGGTCTGTCCCTGCAGCCACACTGAACCGTGTGCCAAGATGAACTGCATTCCCTGCCCACATGTGCTGTAGCACTAGGGGGAGGCAGTTTGGGGTGGAGCCCACTACCCACTGCCAGGCAAGAGATGCCCCTCTGTGCCCCGCAGTGCCAAGAAGCGAAAACCTGCCTGGACTGACCGCATCCTCTGGAAGATCAAATCTCACAGTGTCGGGCTTGGTGCGGGTGGGCGCCGGCCCAGCCGGAGTGTCCTGTCGGTTAGCCAGCTCTGCTACTGCAGCCACATGGAGTACCGCATCAGCGACCACAAGCCAGTAGCTGCCATCTTTGCAGTGCAGGTGAGCACTGCCCATGGCCATGGGGCACACAGGCAGGAGCTACAGCGGTGAGAAGCCCAGCCAGCATGTGCAGTGTGTGATGGGGTGTGTGGGGCTTATTTTATTTGTGTTTAGTAAGCTTGGCTGTCTTGGCACTGTGGCTGGGGCCTGCTGTTGGTGTATGCACGAGGGCCCAGCCCTAGACAGGTGCCCTGGGCAGCTCTCTTTGGCATGCCTTTGTTTACCATGTATGTGTCTCTGACAGTTTGCTTCCAAGGCAGACAAGCCTCCAGTTGAGATTTATGTGGCTGACGAATGGAGCAGGCCTGAGCAAGCAGTTGTCAGGTACAAGATGGCTGCTGGCTTCCACCGGAGCTCCTGGGACTGGATAGGACTCTACCGGGTAGGGGCTTGGGGGCTGGAGGGGGTGGGGATCACTGCATAGCACCACGGGGTCCCTTCTGAGCTACCCCCTGCCAGTGGACACAGGTGCATGGCGCAGACCTGTGCTCTCTGCTCTTGTGGGCCCTCAGAGCAGCAGGATTTGGCCCTGCTTCATGAGGCTCAGATCCAGCAGCTCCTTTTACTCTTGTTCTGTGGGCCCTATCGGGTTCAAAGCCTGTCACTCCTGGGGGCCAGGGCACTGCAGGGTGGGTGCAAGGCAGCTCCTGTGCAAGGAGAGGGGGTTGAGTGAGAGGAGAGCAAAGTCCAGGTGTGGCAGATGGTGCTGAGCAGGGCTGATGTTCCACTATTCACCTGTGTTCTCCCATGTATGTGCACACAGGTGGGTTTTAGGCATCCTAAAGACTATGTGTCCTATGTCTGGGCCAGGAGCGATGATGGAGAGCACTGCCTGGAGAAGCAGCTGTGTGCACAGGTGAGCCCTGCTGTCTCACTGGGCACATGTGCCCCATGGTGGGGGGACAACGGCCCCTTTGTGCCCCTGATGGGGCAGCTCCTTATTGTTTTGTGCTGAGCCTTGGGTAGGCCCACTGTGCTGGTGTCAGGAATTTCTGCTCTTAGTTGGGGCTGGAAGTGTGAAGGGGCATCCCTGGTGCCCATCAGTTGTCTCTGGGCTGCAGGTGATGTTCTCGGAGGAGGTGCTTCCCAAGGGGAAGGGCGAGTACATACTTGGATACTACAGCAACACCTCCAGCAGCATCGCTGGCGTGACTGAGCCCTTCCAGGTCAGCATGGCCAAGAGGCAAGGGTGAGGGGCTGAGGGAGGCAGGGCGTATGTGTGTAAGGGTGCCCCACAGTCCCCTGTGTGGATCAGCCAGCAGTGCTGATGCAGAGGTACAGATCTCCCTGCCCAGGTCGGAGGAGGGCAGCAGCCCCACGGACAGCTCAGGCAGCAGCTCAGAAGAGGATGACAGCACGCTTGTCCTGCTGGCCCCCAAATCCCGTAGCCCCAGTCCGGGCAAGATGAAACGGCACCGGAGCCGAAGCCCCAGCCTGGCCAAGTTCCAGGGCCTCATCCTGCGGCCGTCGAGCAGGGACAGGGGTACAAGCCGCAGCCCTTCACCCCAGAGCCGCCGAGGCCTCCCTGGGGACATCCCCACCATCCACCTGCCCCAGGAGGAGCCGGGGTGCTGTGGAGCCAAAGCCAAGGAGCCAGGGCAGGCAGCCGACAGCCAGGAGGGTAGCTCCTTCTACCAGACGGTGCAGGAGCGGGGTGGCCCTCGGCGTGTCTCTACTGACAACCCCCTGGCCAGGGCTGACCCCAGGAACCTGGGCCTGCTGCCGGCTCTCCGCCTGGAGATGATTGACCAGGCCATGGGCCGGCGGAGGGAGAGCGCAGATCAGGGCTACCCCTGCAGGAGGATGAGCCCCACCAGCCCCCCAGGCTGCAGCACTTCCCCAAAGGAGGAGATGAGCCCCCAGGAGCTGGACAGCCATGGCTGTGCCATGGGCCGCTGATGCAGTGGCCCCCTGCCCTGTAGCACCCTTGCTGTGTACTTTCCTGCTGAGATGCCCCTCCCTTATTTATTGCAGTGATCCCTCACCCCGGTTGTGTGCCTGGCAGGCAGGGGCCTCCCCCTCCTCCCCCCCAGCCTGAGCTGCTGCCCTGGCCCTTGCAGGGCTGGGAGGGGTCACAGGGGAGGGCAAGGCCTGTCTAGTGTATGTGGGTGGGAGCCCCTTGTGAAATTCAAAGTGTAAGACCCTTCAGTCCTATGGGAGAAATGCTGGCCTCACGCCCAAGGTGGGACAGGAGGCCAGGGCAGGGTTCTGGTGGCAATGGTGATGGGCACAGAGTGAGGACCACCCCAGGGTACCCCTGAGATCAAAGCTTGCTCTTCCCCTGCTGCCTCCATTGTGCCTCAGCCTTGGATGTAGTGCAAATGACAAAATAAACCACCTGGCCCATCCCAGCTGCACTGTGCTTACTGCAGGGGTGCCCCTGAGGTGTGGGGGGGCCATAGCGTGAACAGGGGCAGCAGGCTCAGCCCTGGTACCACACACCATGCTCACATCACCCTTTATTCATCTTCTGCACACAGAGCTCTGGGCCTGCCCCTGGCTGCTGCCCTGTCCTTGTTCTAGGGCTGGGAACCAGAGCACACCCTAGCCCTCCCTGATCCCCTCCCAGTCTGTCTGGGGAAGGGGGCCAGGATCACCCTACTTCCCCCCCTCCACCCTCCCCCGAGCTGAAGAGGCACAAATCCAAGGGTGGGGGGGATCTGCTATACCTTCCTGGCACAACATGGAAGGGAGATACCAAGCTTCCCCTTTTCCAAGCCCTCCTCTTCCTTTCCCCTTGCTTTGGTGCTTATGAGTGGCAGCCATAGCCGCCCCCTGCAGCCACAGCTCCTTGAGAGGCTTCTCAGTCCCTCTGCCTGCCTCTGCTCCAGCTGTGACCCCCCAGCTCCATACAGTCATGCCAGCAGCCATGCTCAGTGCCATCCTTTGTCTCAAGAACCAGAAATCAAGCATCTCCACTCTGTGGCTGCTGCACAGCATGTCTTCCTCCCCATGCAAGGCAGTGCTTCTCAGGCATCATCGGGGCACCACATGAGCACCCGGCTTCTGCTCCAAGGCCAGCCGCAGGCATCGCTCATAGAGGGTGTCACCACTGTCCTGTGTCTTCCAGTCTGGGTGCTTGGCCTTGGAGGTTGCATGTGGAAGACCCCAGCACCTCAGGGTCTTTTCGAGATGCCACGCAGGTACTAGCACAGCTTGGGTTGTTGTGTTACAGCTGCCAGAGAAGCAAACCTGTGAGCATCAGTGTAACACTGCAGCACTGACATCCATTGCTTTCCACCCACCACTCACAACACAGCAGCACAGGGGCTAGCACTTGCAACACCAACTTCATGCCAGGCCTGCAGGACAGCACCCAGCCCCACCAGGGCATCCCTCCTGCCCACGCAGGGTAGGAAGCCCCACACAGGCCACCTTCCCTTGACCCTCCTCACTTACTTGTCCTGTGGCCCCTCGCCTGGGCTGCAGTCAGTGGTTGGCTCCAGAACAAAGCAGTTCATGGCGATGTGGTCAGCCAGGACAGCCACCTCCATGTCACTGAGGTCCCTCGCCCTGCGCAGGGACCGTGCCAGCCTGCAGGCACAGGAGGGGCTCAGCGGGCTCAGCAGCTGCTGGCCAGCATGGGCATGTGGCTGGGTCCCACCTCATCTGACCCCAAACTGTCTGCACAGTGCCCTGTGATGGTGGGAAAAGCCCTGCCTTTTCCTCCTGGGCACGCACCTGCGAGTGCAGTTGCAGTGGAAGAGCATCTGGGTGCCCAGGTTGTGCAGCTGGTACTTCACTTCATGAGGGGCGATCTGGTGCTTGCACTTACCCAGGTGCTTGTAGCGCCTGCACACCCTGGGCAGGCCTGAGGACAGTGGGGTGGTGAGGGGCTCTGCCGGCACACAGCCCCACCGGGCTGAGACCTTGGGATGCCCGGTGCACACTCTGCCTGCTGCAGTGCACGCTCTGCCCCCAGCACCGACTCACCAGGCTGCCTGCGCTCCTCCACAGCAGGCGCAAGGGTGGCTCTGCAGCACCCTGCGGCCAGGCTGGATCCGACGCTGCCATCCTGAGCGCAGGCCATGCAGGCAGGGCGTGCTGAGCCCCCAGCCCTATGCTGTGCTCCTCCTGGCAGTTGCTTTCTTCCAGCAAGGTCCTGTTCTAACACGGTCATTGCTGTTGGGGTGCTGGGTTCCAGCCCCCACTGTGCTGCTGGGTGCCTGGTTGTGGGCTCAGCCTTGTCCCCTGCGTCCACCAGGGACAAGGCACCTGGGCCCCACGGCTGTTGGGCTGTCACAGGTCTCTGTGCCTGGAGGAGCCCAGGGTTTTGCCCCAGTCCTTGTTGGAGCTGCTTGCGCCCTACTCTAGAGGACTTCCTTCCCTTGCCCAGGGGCTGCACAGCAGGGCTGCCCATCTCCTGCGCGGGCAGGCTGTAGTGGTACTGATTCTGCTGCACCATCCTGGCCAGGGGTACAACACCATAACGCTCACACCTGGGGACACCACGTGCCATAAGGCCCCGCACACCAGCGCCAGATGTGCCCTGCTGCAGCCGTCGGGGCAGCCAGGCAGGGCGCGGGGGCCACAGCAGCGGGCCGAGGCGGGGCCGCCCCCGGGGCACTCACCCTCCCCACCAGTGCCACTGGACGCACTCCTCGCTCTCCTCCAGCACGAAGCACGGCACCTCCAGCAGGTTGAAGAAGGTGACGCCGATGATGTTGGAGATGGTGTCGTTGAGGGCCAGCAGGCACTGCCGGAACCTGTGGGGCGGACGGGGTCGGTGAGAGGCCCGGCGGCCCCCGGTGCGCCCCTCGCTCTCGGCCCGGCCCTCGGCGCACCTAGCGTCGCAGTCGCAGTGGGAGACAGTGTGAAGGCGGTAGTTGCGGATGCCGTAGTTGAACTGCAGCGCCTCGATCTGCGCCGAGCACTGGTCGTGCTCCCGGCAGCAGCGGTCGGGGCCACGGAACAGACCTGCGAGCGGTAGCCGGTGAGCGCGGCCCCGCCGGGAGGGTGGGGTGCGCGCGCCCGCCGCCCCCGTCCGCCCCCGTACCCAGCTCGCTGGCGTTTCCCGCCGAGTTGCCGGCGCCGCACCACAGCGTGCCCGGCAGCGTCCAGCCCCGCCGGCGGCGGCGCCCTGCGGGCGGCGCGGGGTCGGCGCAGGCAGCCCGGCGCCGCCAGAGCGCGGCCAAGTCCCGCCGCAGCGCGGCGCCCGGGGCGGCGGGCGGGCGGCGGGCGCAGGCGGCGCGGAAGGCGCGGGCCAGGCGCGGGTCGCGGCGGGCCCAGCAGGCGCGGAGGCGGCCGCGCCCGGCCCAGGCGCTCTCCACCAGCACGGCCGAGCCGGGGCTGGGGCTCAGGAAGGCAACGTAGCGCGCGCCGCCCGCGCCCGCCGCCCGCCGCGCGCACACGGCGCCGCCGGGCCAGGCGCGCGCGCACACGCACACCGCTGCGCAGGCCAACACCGCACGCGCCCACATCCCGCAACCCCACGCGCCTGCCTCCGCGCCCGACTTTAAGCACGCGCCCGGCGGCGGATCCAGCAGTGATTGGTCCGCGGCGCGCCGGCCCCGCCCCGGGGAAGGCCCGCGGCGGCGGCGGAGGCAGCCGGTAACCCCCGCCCCGGCCCCCCCCCCCCGGGCCCGGCCGCCCCCCTGCCGTGTACCCCCGCGTCAGACTCCCCCACCCCGGCCGTGCACACCCCTCGCCCCCGTCCGGGGCGTCCTCTGCCCGTACACTCCCTCCCTGGGCACCCCGGGATGGGCACCCCGCCGGGTGCAGCTCCGTGGGGCAGCCCCAGCCCCTGCTGATGCAGAACCCCCAGACAGGCACCGGCCCTGGGTCGCGGTGTGCGTGCAGGTGTGTGCAGGTGTCTTCACAGCCACCTCATGCACGCGTGTACCCTGCGGGCAGTGGGGTGTGCACAGGTGCCCGTCTCCCCTGCATGCCCAACCATGTGTATGCACTTGCACGGGGTGTATGCCCCTGCGTGCACATGGGTGCTGTGTACGGTACAGGCCACGGAGCTGTCATCCTCTCCAACCCTTGCTGAAGCTGCCTCAGGGTCCAGCACCATGTCTGGCCAGGTGTTGAGTGTCTCAAAGGACGGAGACTCTGCAGCCTTCCTGGGCACCCTCTGCTAGTGCTTGAACTTCACAGTACGAAGGTGCTTCCTGCTATTCAAAAGGAACCTCCTGTGTTCCAGTTTGTGCCCATTGCGCCTTGTCCTGTCACTGGGCACCACTGGGAAGAGCCAGGCTCTGTGCCTTTGCACCCTCCTTGCAGGTATTTCTATACATTAATAAGATCCCCCCAAACTTCGTCTGCGCCAGGCTGAGCAGACCCAGCTGTCGCAGCCTCTCCTTACAGGACAGGTGCTCCAGTCCCTTCACCACCATCATGGCCCTTTGCTGGAGTTGCCTCAGCAAGTCCATGTCTTGCCCGGGTGATCCCTGGTTAGAGAGGACACAGTGACGTGTCCCCGCTCTGCTGGCAGCGCTCTGCCCACTACAGCCAAGGACGCTGGTGGCTTCTGCTGTGAGGACACATCCCTGGCTCCTGCTCAGCCCAGTGGGATCCCAAGGTCTGGCTCTGCAGAGCTGCTTTCCAGCTGGTGGCCCAGGCTGCATTGATACATTTCCCAACTGGGAACTGGGATGTCTCTCCCCTGGAAATACCCTGGCAGTGTGGCTGGCCTGCAGGGCAGTGCTCATCTCCCCCAACGCCTACCCCACCCCGTCCTCCCCCTGGTTAGAGCCCCTGTGCCCTGGGGGAACCTTGCTCAGTGTGGCTGGTGGGGCTGGGAACCCTCAGTCCTGCAGCATCACTGCTGCATCCCGGAGGGATCCCAGAGAATTGGTCCACTGGGGTCCAGCTTCACTTCTTTCTGCCAAGGGGGGCCAGAAAGGGTCTGGAAAGGCAAGGAAGGAAGCAGGGTGAGCCACCATGATTCCTCTGGTGCAGCTCGTGCTTCCAGATCCAGACTGGGGTTTATTTCCTTGCCTGGGATGATGCTGTGCCCTGCTGAGGTCCTGCATGCCAGGGTGTTGGGGAGAACAGTTTGCAGAGCCCCATGTGCATGGGAGTGCTGCAGGGTAGCCGGGGGCTGCCAGACAGGTTCGGCAGTGGAGCCTTATCTCACCTTATCAGGATTTCCTTAACGGCACGGACAGAGGCCACCACCACAGACAGTGCAGAGTCCAATCTGCAGCTGTGATATGGCTGCCGCGTGCCACCCATGACATCGCCTGAGGTGTCGCAAAGGTCTCCTAGCTGCTGTGTCACCTGGTGAGGCCACCTCTAGGTTGGCGTGGCCCCTGTCCTGTGGAAGGACATTTCCACCCTGGAGGGTTCACCAAGCAGGATGAGGGCTGGTGTGCTGGTGCTGGGGAAGGGCTTCGCTAGGGGGTACCCTGGCTCTGGGGGAACCAGCCTTCAGCCACACCACGAGGAGCCACAGAGACCTCCTGCTGTGGGCTCCGCCACACTGCACTGCACTCCTGTCCCCTGTACCCCCAGCACACCTGGGGCCGCCCCATGCCAGGGCTGTCCCCTGCACCCCCAGTGCACTCAGGGCCACCCTACCCCAGGGCTGTCCGCCGCACCCCCAGCACACCTGGGGCCACCCCATGCCAGGGCTGTCCCCTGCACCCCCAGCACACCCAGACCTGCCCCATGCCAGCCCGCGGGAGCTCTATGGGGAGAGCCTCACACTGTTATCATGGTGCAGCCTTGGCTTGCCAAGTGTGTGAGCATGTCAGGGACTCAGGACCTGGTTTGGATTTGTCTGGAAGATAATGGAAGATAAGGAGGGACGCTCCGTGCTCTGGCCTTCACCCACCAAGCAGCTGGTGGGGCCGGGGGGGGGAATGGCTGGCCCCACGGCGCAGAGCACCCCACTGCCTTACCAGGCGGCTGCCGCCCTGCTGCTAGCTGCCAGCTGCCAGGATGAGGCTGGGGTCTGGCTGGCCGGGGTGTGGGGCTGACCTTGGGCTGCCTGCCCTGACGGGCAGCGCCGTGCAGGCCCACGCCTGGCACTGCTGACGTGGCTCAAGGCCGTGGGCAAGCCCAACACGGGACTAAGATGCCAAGGGCTTGCTCTGCCTGCACTGCCGGCACTGCTGCAGCACTCAGGGCTCCGCTGAGCCTGCAGTGGGGGAGCGCTGGGCTCTGGCAAAGATGCCGGCAGCTGCAGTCCCATGCGGTGATGGTGGCCAGTGGATCCCAGGCTGGGTTGGCAGGAGTGCAGGGATGAGCTGGTGAAGCAATTCTACCCCCTTACTCTGTGCACCACGTCCCATTTGGGGCTCCCCAGTATAAGACATACTTGAACCAGGCTGGTGCGGGCTACTGAGCTGGTCAGCACTGGAGCTGGGCTTCCTTGGGCTGGAGGAGGGTAGAAGTGGGACCTTATCTGCCCTGAACTTGAGGTCATGACAGGGCTTGTTCCTTCTCCCTTTGCATCTCCAGGCCAGCATGGGCATTGGGGTGATGCCTCCTACAGGGAGATCCTGTGGGCAGGAGCTGGATGTCTGGACTGTGCAGGTGACTGTGGACCTGGGCCTTGTCCATGTCCCAGAGCTGACACATCCCCAGCTGCCTCCGTGTCCGGCCTTGCCCTTTGACCCCATCGGCCAGCAGCGCTGGCTCCCTGTGGGCTTGCAAACGTGTTTACTGTGCATGCTGCCAGCCGCGTCCTGCTTGTGCCCCTGCAGGAGAGGCACCAGTGGATGGGAGGGCACGGCACTCCCCTCTCTGAGGGCCCAGGGCAGAGCCAGAGGAGCCTGAGCTTTTTACAGTGCAAGTAGGGAGGGGAACTGGCTCAGCAGAGATCTGGGTGACTCCAGCCAGGTCCTGCATGTAAAAAAATGAGTGGCTCAAGGACTGCTATGGGCATCCACAGTAGTATTGCATAAATAATTGCTGCAGTACTGGGTAGGAGCCTTTCTACCTTCCACTGTTCCAAGGTGGAAGTTACAACTTTGTGGAGATAAAAAGAAGAAAGGATGAACACATGTCCAGTCCATCCTGTTCAATAGGGCATCCAGGGCTCTGAACACGGAAGGCAGAGCAGAGAAACAACTTGTTTATGTGGCCAAATTTCTTGGAAGGCAAAACAAGAGTTGGAGCAAACAAAGGGATGATGCAGTTATTTCACACCTGAGCTGAGGTTATAAATTCAACCAGCTTCCAGACGCAGGGGAGACTCTTGAGGGCTGGTGTGGACTCTTCCCTGCACCCACAAGTCCCTCCATCCCCTGCTGGGACACAGTGGTTTGGCACTCCCCAGCTGGCAGCCGACACGGCCTCTGCCTGGCTGCCACCACATCCTTTACCCTCCTCTGCCTTGGAGAGCCCGGGTTGAGCCATGGCTCTGTGTCACATGTTTGTCCCACCTGGGTCCCCTCCTTCGGCACCAAACCCCATGCCAGGGCCACCCTGTCATGCACGCTCAGCACACAGCAGCCTCTGCCCCAGTCTGCTGCATCAGGGTGGCTGGGCTGACAGGAGCAAAGCTCAGTCTTTCCATCAGTCAGCGGCACTGGGATGTGGCAGGAGTCAGACTCTTCTGCTGCTTTCATGGCATCTGGCTGCTCCCTGGCTGCCACCTGGGAGCAGAGGCTGAGCTGGTGGGCTTGACTCCCCCTGCCCTGCAGCCCTGGCTCTAGGGGAGAGCATTGTTTGCACTGGGGTTGCGCTGGGGTTGCACTGGTGTCCACGGGTGCTCCGCATGCACAGCCAGGCCCACCCACCTGGCCCCAGGGAGGCTGCACTTGGGGCCAGGATGTGGTGCGTGCCCAGAGCCCCTTAAGGAAAGGGCCATCCCTCTAGAATCTGTCTTCTAATATAGGTTTATGGGGGAAGAGATTAAAAAGGGGGAATTATCTTCTCTCTTGCACTTGCCAGACTCTCAGTGCAGAAGCTGGGCTGGGTCCATCAGCTATTTTCAGTGCAAGTCTTGCTGTGGAGATGATAGGGAGTCAGATCAGGCTCCATGATCATCTGCAGGTCCTGCGGCTCACTGGAGTCCTCTCCTGTCACCAGGTCCTCACCTGGGAGAGCAGCCCTTCAAGGCATTTTCCAAGGGTCATAGAGCACCCTGAAAGTCCTGCTCAGCTTGGTGTAGGTGACCCTGCTTGAGCTGGGGACTAGATGATCGCCACCCTCAGCAAGGCAGCATACCAGGCTTCTGGAATGGCTTCCAGCAATAACCAACCATGGTGTCTGTTAAACAGCCATGTCTGTAAGAAAATACAGACAGGCCAAACATAAGAAAAACACAGATTAAAACTACCCGAAAACCTCTCCAAGACACACAGGTTCCTTGTATGGTCAGACCCTGATGCTAGGAGGAAATTCCCACCATTTTCTGCTTTCCCTTAGCCCCTAGGCCCTTCTCAGTGCCATTGTGTGCTTGGGAGGCGCCTGGTTTTACTGCCCTGCTGAACGCCTTCCTTTAAATTATGGGAACTACCTAGAAGGAAGCAGCTCTGCAAGCAGAAGCTGGCACCTGGCTGATACATATCACTGCACTTCCAGGTGAAGGTCAGGTAAGTGATGAGTCAGCAGGACCTGGGCTGACCAATAGCATGAGGAGCAGCAGCTCAGAAGCAGGGACCCCACTTGCCAGCATGTGTCGAGGCTTGGCAGAAATCATGTGGGCTGGCAAGCTGGAGTGCAGAAAAGGTCACAGGGTTGGAGTATTTCTGAAAAGCAGAGTCTCCTTTCTTTTGGTGTCCAAGGTAAACCACATGCTGGTATTCTCATCTCTTTGGAAATGGGATGAAGGGACCAAAACAGCTTGACAGGGAAAAAAATTCCCACGTGCTTCACGTTTGCTTAACACCGCGTATGTTGGATCTGACTGTGACCTTCTACAATTGATGGGGAGGTTTGGGTGCCTACAGCAGGAAGTGTTTTATTGTGCTAGGTGAATCATTAACCTGCAGAATAAAGCTAACAGGTTACAGCATGTATGTCTGCATTACTTCCAGTGTGGGCAGAGTCAGGGCTGGCCGTGTAGCCAGCTCCACCTGAAGCACAGCAGCCCCGTGGGGTCCTTCTGCTGGCAGGGCAGCAGCCCGTCTGCCTTGGACCACAGACAGACACATCATGTTGGCATTGTTGTGTGCAAGCAAAGAACAGGCCTAGAAGGATGAGATTTCCTCCTTGAACCTCACACATCTTGCTGTAAAGCCGGTTTTCCCTCGTTTTCGTTAAAGGGAATAGCCAAACTCAGTGGGCCTTGGGCCCAGGTGGTTTCTTCTTCCTGCTAGAGCTGAGTCTGGTGCAACCAGACTCTGGGCTTCTCCTGCTCAGTCCAATGAAATGGTGTTGTGTTTCCCATTTGTAGGTCCAGCCTATAAACAAGGCAGATGATACACACAGACACACAGGCATGCAATTTCTACAGCAGTTTCTACAGAGGACAAGCCTGAGGAACAGCCGCACCACTGAGCCTCCAGAGGAGAAACTGCTGATGCTTACCAGCAGCAGGATGAGGCCAGCTGTGTCCAAGGGCGTTAAAGGGTGTCAGTAGTGACAGAGCAGGGCAGTAACACAGGGTAGCGATTCACGGAGAGAGCCCAGGGCCTGGAGCCAAGGCAATGTTGCTGACCAGAGGGATTGCGCGAAGGGGACCAGGACTCAGGACCTGCCTTGACCCTGGTCAGAGACGGTGTCTCCTGTGCCTGTGCCACCGACAGGGATAATGACTCTGCAGTAGCACCAAAGTTTCATGAGCAGCAGGGGGAACCCATGGATGAGGAATGAACCTGGCCTGGAAAACCACTGAGTTAACTAGCAAATCCAGCTGCTCTTCCAGAAATCTGCTATTGGAGTATCCCTGAAGAAAGGGCAAGTGCTGGTCAGAAGGTGGCTTTTTTTTTTTTTTTTTTTTTTGGGTACTCATAGCACCTCCAATCTTGCTTTAATTCTTCCTGGTGTTCATGTCAATCAACTTGGAGGGCCAGGCAGCTTCGCAAGCTCTCAAGCCTTGGGACTTCCTTTATCAGCGTGGCCACACCACACGTACAGTCACCCTGTAACCTACCACCCTCTGGGACCAACAGTCACCTCTTCTGCGCTCTGTGCCAGAGGTTCTCCAGGAAGGCAAGGACAAGATCTGATTTTTACCAGTCTCTTTTGGATTCACACCATGATCAAGCAGAGCTGACTATTTTTATTGGAAAGCACAAATAAAACCCAGGAGGAGCTCCACGAGCATTACAGCACACCTCCATCCCACACAGATGTAAGTCAGGGTTATATAGTGGCGTGGGTCTTCTTAATTTCTATTTCTTTTTCTATTTCCTATTTCTATTTCTTCTAATTTCTTTTCTAAAGATGGAGAAGCTGTGAGAAGGCATAGTTCCTATTTCACTCACATTTCAATTAGCGACAATGTGAGATGCCAGGTCCTCAGCTGAGGGTGGTGGCTGAGAGCAGAGAAACAGCGACTCGGGCAGAGGAGACCAAGGCTCCGCTTTTATTGCACGTGCGGCCGGGCAGCAAGTGGCGGCTCCTTCTTGACAGAGCATCGCGCCTGCAAGCCTTCCCAAGCAGGCTCTGCTGTGCACAGGGCAGAAGATCCCTGGGTGGCCCAATGAGTGGAGGTCCTTGAGGTTCCCTGCCAGCCTGGCACAGGGAAGAGCGGCAGAGGGATGAAGGGAAACAGCTGGGCTCCTGGTCCTGCACGAGCAGGGAATGGCTGTCCAGAAATGGCCACGAGGAGCCCTGGCAAGGGGCCGTGCTTGGTGCTGCAGAGGAAGGCAAAACCCCCCCGGGGACCTGTGCCAATCGTCCGGGGGAAAAATTCCTCCTGACCCCAGAACTGGCGATCTGCTGCTCCCTGGGGGAGGGCCTGGGAGGGCCTGGGGAGCTGTAGGGAAGCGTGTTGGGGTCAGCAGCCAGGTACCTTTTCCACACTGTTTTGTGCAGATGCACAGGTGGTGTGTGCGACATCCGTCCCGAAACAGCCATTTCTGACTGCTCTTTCCTGGGAAGGGAAGGTCATTATCGCTGTGTCTGTCCTGTGCCTGTCAGGGTTTCTTTGTCCTGCCACCTGCTGCCCAGTGAGGAAGTTTCAGCTGAGCTTATCTTCAAAACCACATTTTTTTTCACTCTCACCAGGACCAGGCTGAAAAATTGCAAACACCCAGCAATTGCTCCCACACCAAAGGTGCCAGGACAGAAAGCTTTTGCGGGGAGAGAGGGGAAGCGCGAGGTGGAGGAGGTGCAGCGGGGGAAGCACCACGAGGAGGAAAGATGCAGGGGAAGCATCAGATAGAGGGGAGAAAAGGGCCAGACTTCATACTCATATTATAAAAGGTGAAAAATATCTGCTTAAGAGAGCAAGGTACCAGCTATGTCCCTTCTCAGCCAAGCACACCCCTGTAGAGACAACCCCCTCTGCATCTGTGTTTAAAACACTAGTAGCCTCCCACTATTGTTTCAGAAGCTGACAGTATTGTTTTAATACAGACTATCCCATCTGCAGTGGCTCTTAATCTGTATTAAGAGAATGAAACAAACTCTGAACATGCTTTAAGTCCGTATTCTTGGCAATTCTCGACTAGGTAATCAGCCTTAGAAATACCTATGGCTATGAGACACACACAAGAAAACAAAACTCATAGCACTGCATCCAGGGGCTTATGTTTTAATGGTCTTTTGCAGGGATTATAATCTCACTTTTAGTAGTATTTCAAGCATCAGGGAAGACAAATTGACAGGTCTAGGAGCAGGGAGTTCACTTTCATGATCAATAATTTCTTAGCTTGTGTGACCCACTTCCTCTGACATCAGTTCGGGAACGATTCTCAAACTTTTAAGCCTACCTCAAAAAGGTAAACTGGCATGTTCTCAGGAGTCAGGGGAACAGTATTGGAAGTAAGAGCAGGTTTGTTCCACAGTAATATTCCACTCATCAATATCCAGCCCTGACAAGAGAGTTCAAGGTTTCTTTTTAAGGTGGATATTTGATAGCTTTGTATAATGGTGTTCACTATCTTTGTTTCTGTATGAGCCACACATGAATCCCAAATCCCAAAGAAATATGAGTCCCAAAAGAAATAATGTTGGCATGGAAACAGCTGCAAAGCATTTGGGAGACCTCAAGGGACTCTCAATAGACTTCTAATTATTCTTACCACAGTGAGACTGCTTCTTTCGCCCCAATTCCAACTGCTGTTGTCTTAGCCAAACCTGGGATACTTGGACCCAGGTCTCTGTCTCTGGGGAGCAGAACATGATTCATCTGAGGAACTCAGCTCTTCATATTTTCTTGTAGTTCAAACAAAGACTTGTTAGCAGCATAGTAATAATTTATCTACTTTATTTCTTCCGGTCCTATAAATGCAGTGGAAAATAAAAAGGAAATGTTGAAAGAGAGAGTGGGTGAAAGTTTAACTAGGTCAGAAGAGGGCCAGCAGACAAAAAATTGTTCATTCTGTGCTCTTCCATCCTCAGAAATTTGGAATTTCCAGGACAGACAGCTAGTACTACTGTACACACATAGTAATATACTTTCAAATATCAAGCAACCTCTATGTCCATCTTAAATAAACACACTACAAACATCTGTTACCTGGACACTGCCAAAGACTTTGGGCACTGGGGCTGCAATGCAAGTCTATCAGCCCCACAATCTTCATATGTCCATACTTCATGGCGAGTGTCCATGCTGTGGCTCCAGTGTTCTGAGATCTGCCTTCACTTCCTACAGAAAAAAAACATGTTCAGGATGCACATAGCAGGAGGCACTATATATGGAAAGAATTGCCTTAGTTCCTCCAAGCCCATCAGAAATACAGGCTCACCTTTGATAGACAGTTCAAGCTCTTCAACCTTGTGGCCTTTTAGTTATCTACAGTCTCTCCAATCCCTGAACGCCAAGTAGCCCAGGTATAAGGCACTTGTGCAGGCCACAGGGAACTAGTTTGTTTTATCTGAAAAATGTTTTGCATTGCTGCCTCCTTCTGGAAGTAAGCTGGACCAGTTAGATGGGATATTAAAACGAATTGTTTAACATCAAGAGACATGCATGCTCATAAGCTTTTGGAGGGTAGAAGATGCCCACTAGCCCAAGCACGCAATCCTGTAAACAATATGGAGATTACTGCATCATCTGTTTTCTAATTCAGATCTCATTCAGTTGATCTGGACAGTTAGATCTCACTCCTATTCATGCAACGCCAGTGTAAAACCAGAGTACTAGCCTTCAGAAAGCAGAAGGGGACAGTCCTGGAGTCTGGGACTTCAGAGGTAACCATCATCAAGGATCAAACATAACACTGTAAGAAGTCTGGTGTCAAACTTGTGGTTCTTCCCCTCTAAGGGCTGCAACCACAGATTTTCAGCTTTACAAAGATCTGCCTAGGCACTTGCACAATTGAGAAGTTACTGAACAATTATCTTATGGCCAGAAGCAGCTCCTTCTTTAGCAGGGTTAAAAAAGACAATAGATACCCATACAAAGGTTCCCTAGAGAAAGAACATATGGACTAGAAATATGCTGCAGCTGAAATAGGCTGCAGTCTTTGCCATACCCTAATAGGGCATCTCTAGCCTTTGCCTCAGCTGCTCATAAACTGTACCGTGTATTGGCTGTATCTCAGAAAACTCAGATTCTGTAAGTGTTACTCTATTGGTTGCACAGCAACAGATTACTCTTCCTGCTGCAGATCTGCCTTTCAGTAGCAAAATCAGTTTTTGCAAGAGCTAACAAAGCCAGAACGTTCTTGTTGACCTGAGGGAATTCAATATGCATAATGTACAGGCATTCCCAAGGCACTGCACGCTTCAAAAAAAACAAACTGAACTCCAAGTATGCAGAAAACTCAATAGAAAGACTTGTGATGGCACTAGAGTTCAGAGGCACATTACACCTGTTTTCCTTTCAGAGTTTAGCCCATAATTAAACAAGCACTAAATCTAACTTCTCTTGATCTTAGGTTAAATAAGCAGTGACAACATAGGCAAACTTCACTGTTCAGTTTGCAGGTCACCCTGTCCTTGTATTAGTATGGGTCACACCTCCTAAGGTATAGGAGGAGCAAAAACCGATCTGAGAACGGCTGATGAACCTACCTCCCTTTCCCAACAACCCCCCCACTCACAAAACCCCTTCTAATCTCCTGAACTGTCAGGGAAAGAACCCTACTTATTCCGAACAGCTCCCAGTCTTTATTTGACCTCTGAACCCCTTGCAACAGCAGCTCCTTGGGAGCTGCTCTTCTGAGCTGTGCCCTGCATTCTGCAGGAACTTCTATCTTCCATCTGCCCACAGACTCTGGGCTCTGCCATGGGCCCACAAAGTAAGTGAAGTCCTGATGCTTACAATCTACAAGGGGTCTGCTCCAAGCTGCAAAGCTCTCTGTCTGGTTCCCTGTCGTGATTTTTCTATTTCCTCCCTGTCTGCCCCTATAGCCTGTTACTATTTTTTCTTTCTCCACATAGCATCATAGAATGGTTCGAGTTGGAACTGACCTTAAAGATCATCCTCGTTCCACCCCCCTGCCCTGGGCAGGACACCTCCCACCAGACCAGGTTGCTCCAAGCCCCGTCCAACTGGCCTTGAAACACCTCCAGGGATGGGCAGCCACAGCTCTCTGGGCAACCTGGGCCAGGGGCTCCCACCGTCACAGCAAGAATTTATTCCTCAGATCTCATCTAAATCTCCCCTCTTTCAGTTTAAAACCGTTACCCTCATCTATCATTAAACTACTTGATAAAGAATCCTTCCCCACCTTTCCTGTAGGCCCCCTTCAGGTACTGGAAGGCTGCTATAAGATCTCCCCAGAGCCTTCTCCTTCTCCGGGCTGAACAAGCCAAACTCTCTCAGCCTGTCCTCACAGCAGAGGGGCTCCAGCCCTCTGATCATCTTCGTGGCCCTCCACTGGACCTGTTCCAACAGGTCCATGTCCTTCTTGTGTGAGGACTCCAGAGCTGCACACAGTCCTCCAGGTGGGTCTCACCAGAGCAGAGGAGAGGGCAGAAACACCTCCCTCACCCTGCTGGCCACGCTTCTTTTGATGCAGCCCAGGATGTTGGTTGACTTCCTGGGCTGCAAGCTCACATTGCTGGCTCGTGTTGAGCTTCTCATCCAACAGCACCGTCAAGTCCTTCTCCTCAGGGCTGCTCTCAAGCCATTCTCCGCCCCAACCTGTATTTGTGCCTGGGATTGCCATGACACCAGTGCAGGACCGTTGCCCTTGGCCTGGTGAACTTCATGAGGTCCACATGGGCCCACCTCTTACAGCTATCCAGGTCCCTCTGGATGCCATCCCTTCCCTCCAGTGTGTCGACTGTGCCACACAGCTTGGTGTCATCGGCAAACTTGCTAAGGGTGCACTCAATCCCACCGTCCATGTGGCTGGCAAAGATGTTAAACAGCACTGGTCCCAGTACTGACCCCTGAGGAATGCCACTTCTCACTGGTTACCACTTGGACATTGAGCCATTGACCGCAACCCTTCGAGTGTGGCCATCTAGCCAGTTCCTTATCCACCGAGTGGTCCATCCATCAAATCCATGCCTTTCCAATTTACAGACCAAGATGTCATGCGGAACAGTGTCAAATGCTTTGCATAAGTCCAGGTAGATGATGTCAGTTGCTCTTCCCTTATCTCCCAATGCTGTGGTGGCCACCAAATTTGTCAGGCACTATTTGCCTTTGGTGAAACCATGTTGGCTGTCACCAGTTACCTCCTTACTTTCCATGTGGCTTAGCAGAGTTTCCAGGAGGATCTGCTCCATGATCTTGCCAGGTACAGAGGTGAGACTGACCGGTCTCTGTGGGGCGATGCAAGCGGTTCCCAGAGAGCTTTAGAAAGAGACACAGTTTTCGCTCCTGACACCTTGGGCATGGGAGCAATCTCCAGACATACAGTAATTTATCACTCGCTGATGAGACCAGCTCCAGTGCAGGTAAGTCTGTATTAGGGAAGGGAATCGTGGCAAAAAAGGCTGGCAAGGGGTTCGTTTTTGGGGCTTTTCGAAGCCTGGAAAAGCAGCCAGCCCGGGCGGGTACTCGGGGGGTGGTGACAGCTGAGGGGGTGTGGGGGAGGCGTCAGGTCTGAACGAGGCGTAAATTCCCCTCCCCACCTCCCCATAAAAGAAGCCTTTCAGGAGCCAAGGGACCAGGTCGCTGCGCACTTGATTAAACAAGCGGTGAGTAGGCATTGCCTGAGAGCACCATGACAGAGGAAGTCATCCCACTCTCTAAGGGGCTAAAGAGCTTAGCTATGGCTTCCACCTGGAAGAAAGTGGTGTGCTCAGCCTCAGCCAGAAAGCATGTGGGAACCCAGACAGAGCTCCCACAGAGACACCCAGCCGTCCAGGGCACCAGCTGCAGGGAGTGCTGGAGCCTTTCACTGGCAATGGGAGGCAGCTATGAGAACTGCTGCGTATGTTGCGAACAGGTAAATGATGTGCTTAGCCTGGTGGCAGCTGAGAGAGGAAGTGGAAAGGTTAAGAAGCATTAGGGAGGCTGAGGAAGAAATAGACTGGTGGAGCCAGGCTCTGCCATCCTTGAAACAGAAACAGGAGCACCCAACAGAAAGCAGCTGGGATCTAGAGGCCGCTGCACCCTGCTCCTGCCACGCAGAAGGCAGAAGCCTAAATGAAGGGAGTGAATGGAGGTGAGTTCATGGTCGGGGCAGTGGGCGAACTCTCTCCTTGCCCCCCCTGTCGTCCCCAGTACCTCTGAACAACAGATATGAGGTATTGAACGAGGAAGACCAGTTGAATGAGGATTGGATGATGGGCAATCTACACTAGAGACATCTCCACAGTCAGAAAGGTGTACTGCCTGTATTATTACCACAGCCACAAGGAAGAAAAGAGGGGTTGTAGTCACTGGGGCTTTGCAATCTGAGGGCCAGGCAAATGAGGATGGGGAAGATGATGCATAGCCCAGTCACATGCATGATGATAGCCCAGCCACACAGGGCTAATCACTCACCCCCACGACTCAGGACCTCCTCAACCAAGAAAAAAAGGAAGGTAATTGTAGTAGGTGACTCCCTTCTGAGGGGAACAGAGGGCCCTCTCTGTCGACCGGACCCATCCCACAGAGAAGTCAGCTGCCTCCCTGGGGCCAGGATCAAGGACATATGGAGGAAACTCCCTACCCTGATTCAGCCCTCAGATTATTATCCACTACTGCTATTTCAAGTAGGTAACGATGAGATAGCTACCAGAAGTCTAAGGGCAATGAAGAGAGACTTCGGAGCCCTGGGATGGCTGGTTAAGGGATCACGAGCACAAGTAGTGTTCTCCTCTATCCCACCATTTGCAGGGATTGATGGGGGGATAAACAGGAAGAGTCAGCAGATTAACTCCTGGCTCAGAGACTGGTGCAACCGGCAGAACTTTGGTTATTTTGATCATGGATTGATATACAGGACACCAGGCATGCTGGCAACAGGGTGGGAAAGCCTAACCCAAAGGGGAAGAAGGATTCTGGGACAGGAGGTTAGCAGGACTCATTGAAAGGGCTTTAAACCTAGGTTTGAAGGGGGACAGGGATGTAACTTAGAGTGACTAAAGTGGTGCCTGGAGAAGCATGCCAGTGCTGGTGGGTAAAAGCGCTAGCAAGGTCTGCAGCCTGTTGTTGCAGTGGAGGTGGGAGATGATGACCCATGTGCTAGCAAAGACATGAGGAGTAGTGATGGGTTGGCAACTGCAGAAATGTCTGAGTGCGGACAGGTGGGAATAAGGGCTTTGTCCCCCCAGTAAAGTGGCAAGGCAATTAGCCAGCTGAAGTGCATCTACATGAATGCATGCCGCATGGGCAACAAACAGGAAGAGTTGGAGGCATTGTACAGCACTGGAAACTATGATATAGTTGCCATCACAGAAACATGGTGGGAAGACACGCATAACTGGAGTGTGGTGATTGACGGCTACCAACTCTTCAGAAGGCATAGGCAAGGAAGGAGAGGTGGTGGGGTGGCCCTTTATGTCAGGGGCAGTTTTGAATGCCCAAGAACTAACAATGTGCATGATGACATTGTTGAGTGTTTATGGATAAGAATGAAGAGAAAGGCCAATAAGCCGGACATCGTGGTGGGAGTTGTTTATAGACCCCCCAACCAGGATGTAGAGGCTAATGAACTGTTCTATAAGCAGCTGGAAGAGGTCTCGCGATCACTCGCCCTTGTTCTTGTGGGGGACTTCACTTCCCAGATGTCTGCTGGGAATATACACAGCAGAGAGGGAACAGTCCCGGGACGTTCCTGGAATGTGTGGAAGACAACCATCCTAACACAGCTGGGGAGGGAGCCAACTAGGGAAAGTGCCCTTCTGGACCTGCTTCTTGTTAACAGAGAAGGTCTTGTAGGGGACGTAAAGATTGGAGGTCATCTTGGCAGAGTGATCATGAAATGATAGAATTTTCGATTCTTGGTGAAGCAAGGTGGGGAGCCAGCAGAACTGCCACCTTAGATTTCCGAAGGGCGAACTTTGGCCTGCTTAGGAGCATGGTTGAGAGAGTCTCTTGGGGGACAGTCCTGGAGGGCAAAGGTGCCCAGGAAGGCTGGTCTTACTTCAAGGAGGAACTCTTAAAAGCTCAAGAGAAGGCCATCCCCAAGTCCCAAAAAAACGAGCAGACAGGGAAGAAGACCAGCCTGGCTAAATAGAGGGCTTTGGCTGGACCTCAGGAAAAGAAGGAAAGTTTATGATCTTTGGAAAAGGGGGTTGGCTACTTATGAAAAATACCAAGAGGTAGTGAAGCTATGCAGGGCGAAAATTAGAAGGGCCAAAGCTCAAGCAGAACTCATCTTGGCCACCACGGTTAAAGATAACAAGAGGTTCTTTCAGCATATCAATAGCAAAAGGAAGACTAGGAAAATGTAGGCCCACTAATGAATGAGATGGCACCCTAGTGGTGGAAGACACAGAGCAGACAGAGGTACTGAATGCCTTCTTTGCTTCAGTCTTCACTGCTAAAGCTGTCCCTCATGAATCCCAGGCCCTGGAGGCAAGGGAGAGGTCCTGGAGAGAGGAAGAGTTATCCCCAGTAGAGGAAGATCAGGTTAGAGACCACTTGGCCAAACTGGACATCCATAAGTCCATGGGCCCTGATGAGATGCACCCACGAGTGCTGAGAGAGCTGGCAGATGTTATGCTTGGCCACTCTCCATCATCTTTGAACGGCCATGGAGAACAGAAGTGCCCGAGGACTGAAGGAAGGCCAATATCACTCCAGTCTTCAAAAAGGGCAAGAAGGAGGACCCAGGGAACTACAGACCGGTTAGTCTCACCTATGTCCCTGGAAAGGTAATGGAGTGACTCGTTCTGGATGTCATATCCAAGCATGTTCAGGAGCAGGAAGTTATTGGAAGTGGTCAACATGGATTTACCAAGGGTAAATCATGCTTAACAATCTCATAGCCTTCTGTGATGGTATAACTGGTTGGCTGGATGAGGGCAGAGCAGCACATGTCATCTACCTTGACTTCAGCAAGGCTTTTGACACTGTCTCTCATAATATCCTCCTTAGGAAACTGAGGAAGTGTGGACTAGATGAGGGGACAGTGAGGTGGATTGAGAGCTGGCTGTGTGACAGGATTCAGAGGGTTGTGACTAATGGAGCAGGGTCGTGTTGGAGGCCTGTAACCAGTGGTGTCCCCCAGGGGTCAAAACTTGAACCAGTATTGTTTAACATATTCATCAACGACCTGGACAAGGGGACAGAGTGCATGCTCAGCAAGTTCGCTGATGATACCAAACTGGGTGGGGTGGCTGACACCCCAGAGGTCCGCGCTGCGATCCAGTGTGACCTAGACAGGCTGGAGAGCTGGGCAGAGAAGAACCTAATGAGGTTCAACAAGGACAAGCGTAGGTCCTGCACCTGGGGAGGAAGAATGTCAGGCACCAGTATAGGTTAGGGGGTGGAACTGCTGGAAAGCAGCTCTGAAGGATCTGGGGATCTTGGTAGACAGTAAATATCCATGAGCCAGCAATGTGCCCTTGTCGCCAAGAAGGCCAATGGAATCCTGGGCGCATAGAGAAGAGTGTGGCCAGCAGGTTAAGGGAGGTCATTCTCCCCCTCTACTCTGCACTGGTGAGGCCACAACTGGAATACTGTGTCCAGTTCTGGGCTCCCCAGTTCAAGAGAGACAGGGAACTACTGGAGAGAGTCCAGCGTAGGGCAACAAAGATGATTGAGGGATTGGACCACCTCCCTTATGAGGAAAGCTGAGAGAGCTGGGACTCTTTAGCCTGGAGAAGACTGAGGGAGACATCATTAATGTTACAAGTATCTAAAGGGTGGGTTTAAGGAGGATGGAGCCAGACTCTTTTCAGTGGTTCCCAGTAACAGGACGAGGGGTTGTGGAATAATTACTAAATTGGCTAAAAATATAAAAGTACAGCATTGTTCACATATTAAGGAAAAGTATAAAATCAAGAGGCTTCTGAGGTAGAAAACAGCTGCAGCTGGCATGAAGAATACAACATCCGCGGTTCCCTGATAAGGATGCTGTGAAGCTACATGAGGTACGGGGTGGGATGCAATTATTCCGCAGCTTTACCTTATGATGTATAGCAGATACAGGAATGGGACGATACCATGAAACAGATAAGCTGCCAATTAGCTGCCTGCTCGATACTCGGAGCCAACATTTTGTCAAATTTTGATGAAATGCTGTCCTTTGTGTGAACTTTGCTCATTATAATGTCATTATAATACCAAAACACACCTCCATCCCAAAGGCTACCTGCCTCAAGGTAGCGACCACTCCTTCTTGAGTCTGCGCCCTGAATTTTTCGTAAACTATACCTTTAAATGTGAGCGCAGAGAATTTTACACCAATCATAATTAAATGTATTTATGACTAAAGTCACTCAAACTCCACCTTGAAGACAAAAATAGTATAAAAATAGCCCGAGAGAGGGGGATAGCCAGGGAAGACACCATCGCAGAGAACTCCATCACTGACTTCCGGATCAGTTGACGGGCTGAGCCTTTCTTCACCCCCATAGGGACGCCTTTGGGTAAGACTTAGACTTATACCGAGTGCTTTCTCGGGAAACTTAGAAATTTCTCTAGAGAATCTCTTTCCTAATTTATAGCCAGGCTGTATCATTTATAACTTTTGTCGCACGTTTGATATATGTAATAATACTTTCATTTGCACGTGCTTTGCAGACAGGTATTTATCACCGGTAATCCTAAGAACCTGTATATCTGTTGTTTAAATAAACTGCACTGTTTAAGTAGCTAGCTGTTTCGGTTCCTCATTGAATGCGACCAAGACTCGAGAGTGGCCGTGCTAGTTCATGAGCACGACTAGGCTGAAGGTGCAGTCCACTATCAGTGTATCCAAATCATAATAGTTTAATACATATTAAACGGATTGGATGATAGTGCTGATTGGGCATCACTCAGAATTTAAACCTAGCTGCACCTAGCCTCCCACCTTGGTGAGGAGTGTGTAGAACGCAAGGGGTTTATCTTCTGCCAAAACCGCTTGCCTCTTTCCACACAACAGGGGTAATGGGCACAAGCTGGAACATAGGAAGTTCCGAACAAATATGAGAAAAAACTTCTGTATGGTGGGGGTGGGAGAACCACGGGAACAGGCTGCCCAGGGAGGTTATGGAGTCCCCTTCTCTAGAGACTTTCAAGACCTGCCTGGATGCAGTCCTGAGTAATGTGCTCTGGCAATCCTGGTTTAGCAGGGGAGTTGGACTAGATGATCTCTAGAGGTCCCTTCCAACTCTGAAAATTCTGTGAAATTCAGTGATTCCTCTGTAGCCTCTTCTTCCCTGGGCCCCATTCATTCTTCCGGAGCAACTCCCATCAATGCAGCAATTAATCTCCCTTCTCTTTGATTCTCCCTCTCCTTTTCTCTGTTATTACAGATGGTCCAAGCTACTTACACCAATGTTCCCAAGTCCCTTGAATCTGCTCCTTCTAACTTTTGGAGTTTCTTCCATATATCTGGGGCAGATTGTCCCATAAAAATAGAGGCCAATTGCCCAGCCTCCTTTGACTTCTCGGGGTCCAAGTTCATGTATTTCCTAGCAGTATTCTTTAATTGTTCCATAGATGCAGGTGGCGATTCATTTGGTTCTTGTTTAACCTCATACGATTTTGACCAATTAATCGCTTTTGGCATAGCATGTCTCATTCCAAATAACCATCTCTGATATCTGGTTATTGCCCACAATCCTTCTGCCATTCTGAGTGGTTTCTTAAAGTGAAAAACAAATCTACATATGGTACTTCATCCCATTTCTTTTCCCTTCTACAAAATAACAAAAGCTGTAGAATTGTATTATATTTTGAAGTCCCTCTTCTTGGCCATTTTTCTTGATCTTCTAAAGTATATAACGGCCACCAATTGTTACAATATTCAGTCAGCTGCTTTCTTGTGAGCAGGTCCCCTCCTATTTGTTTCCAATGCTTCAGTATACAACCTAAAGGAGATTTTTTCAAAATTCCCCCTTCCACCAATGGCTTGCTACCCATTATAGGATAGGACTAGTAGAACGAACAATACAAACCACAAAGAAAATGACAACTGAACATAGCACTTATTACACAAGACAAAATAACAAAACCTTAGGGCCCGAACCTTTTATACCAGACCTCTGCTCTTGGTGTGGGCCTTCCCTGCCTGGTGTTGAGAGCAATACCTTTAAGCTTATCACCCGGGCTTCTCACAGGCTTTCATCTGATGAGACCAACTCCTTCCCTTAGGTACCTTACCTTACGCTTAGGTACCCTTACCCTGCGAGGCTTTCGCTTCGCCTTATTGGCAGACAACCCTTAATGTTCCTTAAAGAAAGGAATGCCTTTACCTTTCCAGGGGCCTTGCTCGGAGCTCTTTGGTCTGGGGATCAGAGGTTCTCCCTGAGAATCCCTCCATGCTGGCTGGAGTTCCTGCGATCCCACAGATCCGTCGAGATTCAGAGGCGGAGTCCCATCTGGGTCACCAGAAGCTGTCACTGACATTGGGAATGAACTTAACAACAATGTACCCTTAAGAAGCAGGCATTCTTTTATTCGGCGCCAGGGACATGGGGGATCTCTCCACCTAACATGTCCACTGAATGTGAGATTCACAGAGACTTATATCCACACAGAATATGCGTGGTCATTACATTTCCCAACACTCATTGCCAGTATTCATTACATTTCCACAACTCATCTCCATATTCACTGCATTTCCAGAAACTATTTCCATATTCACATCACCTTGGCCCATGCGCATTAATCTGTTATGGGCTTCATGTAGGTTTTGGGTGGTTCCTAGTGGTGTACGGTGGTTGGTTTTAAGCTGAATAGAGGAATCTCTTTGTGTGGACTGGGGAAGATAAATGCAGAAGCTTTTGCAACTCCCCCATTATTTTGCAAGCTTGTTTATCCAGTCTCTTCAGGGATGTGGTATCTTCACTGTTTATTCTTCACAATGAGTTACTTTGCGCCCTCCCCGCAATGGACCTTATTGTGCACCCATCGTAAGAGGCAAATCTTCTACACCAATCTGAGTTGCAGCCAACATTATTTTTTTTTCTTCTTTTTTGTGTTTGTCCTTCTTTCTTTTTCTCTGGTTTCAGTTGAGGCTGTCTGGTTTTGCCATCTTCCCATGAATCTGCACTCGATAAATGCAGGTGTACTTTGGGTTTCCCCAGTTGCTCTTCACAACGAGTTGATATAGGAGAAGGCTCTGGGATGTGGGGCGTTCTGTAGAAAAGAGGAAGAGGAATCGGGGGTGTTAAAAGCCATAATGCAATCAATGTATCTCCCCCCACCAGCCCTGCTCCTGCTCAGGAACAAGCTCCTGACAGTGGGTGGGAGCAGCTGTGGAATCTGAGGCTGGCTGCTGGTAGCAGGGCTGCTGGGGAGGCTGCGGGACACGGGGAGGGGGAAGGCACCTTGGCAACCTCGCATGGGCCCCAGCTGGGGGCTCAGCCTCTCTTCCCTCTGCCCCTTCCCTCTGTGCCTCGCTCTGTGCCAACAGAGAGGCCGGGGAGGTGCTCCTTTGCATGGGGCAGCTGGTATGATGCCCCACTGAGCTCCTGCTGTCTGCTCTGCCCACTTTCCTGCGGCAAGGTGTGAGAGCAGCGGGAGAGAAGGGGTATGCTATGCTGGGAGGAGAGGACACCACCCAGCCTGCCAGCAGGCATGGGATGGAGCCAGGGTGCTGCCCGGATGACTTCTTCAAGGGGTGTCCCTGTTTCTCCACAAGCACAAGACGTTGCTCAAGGTTTCTCAGCACAAAGACAGTGCTGCGTGTGCAGTGGGCTCTGCTGAAGGCAGATCCCTGGGTGCAACCAGGGATCTCTTGGGACTGTGCTCCCATGGGCCTGACATTGCCCTTGCTATCCTTTTGCTACCACCCCTGTGTGCCACCCAGCCCTCCCAACCCCACCAGCTCTCTCTTGGCAGTGGCCCGGGCCCCTCTGCCCAGGGAGAAAGCATTCATGCTCCTCCTGCCATGGACCTGCAGGCAAACCTGCTTTGCTCCCTGGCATCTTCACCCCCCGTGCATCCATCGCACCTTCAGAGGGAATGTCTGAATGGCCTCTTTTGCCACATTGTACATGAAGGTCACCAGGAGAGTTTCCTCTTCTCCATCTGCATCCACTCCCTGCAGGACAAAGCATGAGGAGAGCAGCTCAGACTTGTCCCGACAAAGAGGGAACGTAGGCGCTTGGTCAGCCCTGTTACCTACCCACCCTCTCCTGGGGCTCTAGCCCTAGTCTAGCACTGGTTATGGTTGGAACTCAGGCTCCGCCTTTGAGTTTTGGTCAAGAACCTTGAGCTGCTAGGCCAGAACAAGTCTTAAGCGGAGGAGACCTCTAGAGCCCTTGAAGTTTCCTAGTTTCCTCTAGGAAAACTCCTAGAGCCTCACCAGGGCTCCGCAGTGCTCAGGAGAGAGCAGGACTCCAACCCCAGAGAAGGCACAAAAGCAAGGAGGGACCCTGTCATGGCTTTTGCCCAGGGCCAGATCCCCACCAGAAGCGCCCATCAGAGACTTACAAAGACAGCGATGTCTCTGGGGGCACTGGTGTCGGTCCCAGACGGAGAGATTCTTTGGAGATGTGCTGCACAGTGACGGCGGTCAGGTGGACTCGTGCTGGCAACCTGATGACCACCTGGCCCTGATGCCCTGGGAAAGGCCAGCAGTTTCCTGGGGAAACATCCAGCTGCAATCAGAAAGCCAGAGCAATGAAGTGTGAGAGAGTGTTGGGGCCAAGAGAACTGCCCACGTAGCTTGAAGCGTAGGCACCGGTATGTCTGGGGGGTCTATTTCAGCTTGAAAATGAGGAAGTGGAGAGAAGCAGGAAGCCTTCTTCCCTGACCGACCTTTGTCAGGGGCTCTCAGTGTTATGGAACAGAGGAGAATCCTGGTTACAAAACCATTCTAGTCAGGGCCTTGCAGAAACACGTCTCTGCCCAGGGGCTCTGCAGGGCACCCCCCACCTCCCGCTCCCCACCCGCGACAAAGCACTGTTAGGGATGAGTGTGGAAAAGGGGTTACCTGGAAGAAAGTCTTTCACCCAGCTTTTCACCAGAGGCAAGATGCAGCAGTTCAGCTCCGTTCCCCTCCTGGGGGGAACCTCTCATTTCTAGCAAGCCCAGCCCCTGTGTTAGAGCCTTGGTTGCAGGAACCTGATCAACACTGTGGGCTTGAGCAGCAACACTGGACTGAAGGGAGAGCCCTGAGGTCGGTCTCCAACTTCACAGGAAGAAAGGAAAGAATTCCCTCGTGATTTCTGCTATGATACCTGCAAAATGCGATCAGGACTGCGGGGAGTGCAAAAGAACCCAATAAACCTTCAGAACCAGTCCTTTTTGCACTTGTGGGTCTCAGAAGTTCTCCGCAGGTCGATGCTGGCACCTGCAAGGAAGGGAGATCAGACGACTGCAAGAGGCCACAGACAGGGAGGGCTTGGTGCTCAGACACTATTTCTGACACTGCTGGCCAGCTGTGCCTCTGTCAGTCCTGTCCTGTCCCCAGGCTGGTGGGATGCCCAGCTGCCCAGCCACGCAGGGGAATGAGGGCGGCCATGTGCCTGGTGAACTGCTGCACTCCCAGCGCCAGCAGGAGAAGGTCTGAGGGTTCTGGGAGACAGATGGTGCCCATGTGAATGGCAGCAGACCCAAGCTGAGGGCTTGCTGTGTGGGCAGCCAAGGACGGCCTGGCCATCCCCTTTGCCGAGGAGAGGAAGAGAGCCCCTCCGCCAGCACAGGAACACATGAGGGGGCAGTGCCAGAGGCAGCATGAGGATGCCGATGGGCAGGACCAGGAGGGAGTCTGAGAGAGCCGCTCTGCCACAGCCTTGCCCTGGGAACCCCAATCATTTCAGCTCCCCCACTTTGGAGAGCAGTGCCTGCAGCACAGGCGCCTTTGGGAGGGCTACAGACAAGCGCAGGGCAAGGACACAGGGCTGCTTGTGTCCATACCAGAGCTTTGCAGGGCCCAGTCAGACATCTCCACGTAGACTTCCAAAGCCCTCTCAGATGCTGCCTGCTTCATTTCCTCAACTTCCTGGGAGCGCCACAAACAAACAGAGAAAAGGATCACACCAGCATTCAGCGTGGCTACTAGCGCCCGGAGCGGCAAAGGGCCATTGTCAGAAAGGCAAAGCAACCCCTGTCCATGGAGCTGCAGGACTGAGGAACAGTGCCTGTGTCCACAGCCCCAGCCCCAAGGGTGGGTTGATGAAGGTCCTCACACCCTTGTCCCACCCTCCACACTCCCCAGGGCAGCTGGGAGGTGGGCTCAAGCCCTGCAAGCAATGGCTGGTTCCTCATGAGCGTGCCTGGGTCTCACCCCTGCCTGAGGAGCCTGGCCAGAGTAGCCAGAGCTGGTGGCAGCGTGCCAAGGGAGTCCTGCACTGCCTGAAGCGGCTGATGAAATTGGGGCCAGAGAAGGGCCTGTGCAGCCCAGAAGCTCACCCAGGAGGCCCCTGGGGACAAGGCTCGGTGACTGCAGTCAGCAGTCCCACACCACCCACAGCCCCAAGGACTTCTGCCCAGGCAAGCCTCCTTCCCCAAAACACCGCACCACCTGCTTCAAACTGCTGATCTCTGCCCGCAGTTTAGCCACCTCCTCTTGGGTTTGCTGCACCATTAAATTGAGAGAATTCCTGCAGGGACAGGAAAGCAGATCTTGTCAGAGAGCAGCCCACCACACTGGGGAGCCTCTGAGCTCAGCAAGGCGAGACACACATGCGTTCCCTGCTTTGCTAGCGCTTCCCTTCCACACCAGCTGGTGCAAGAGGCAAAGGCAGGAGGGCAGTGCGGAAGCCCCAGCTCTCAGGCAAATGGACACTTGGTCATCTGACCCTTCTGCACAGACCCAGTTCCAGCTCAGGAAACATCTCTTACCACAGGGGTTTCAGGCCTGGCAGCAAGGTCCCACAGTAAACAGCAGCTGCAATTCACATCGGCAAGAGACAGTTATTTTACTGGGGTTGCTGGCGATCCCTGCGTTGTCTCTCCCTGTTGCCTTGGGGCTGGGGCAGCAGGTGAGCTGAGGAGGTGGGGAATGTGGGGTGCAGGGAGAGGATGCACCTCTGATCGGGGGCCATCAGCCCAGGCTTGAGCGGACTGCACAGCCGTGATCTTCAGGTGTGCTCAGTGCCCCAGAGCTATTCCCCATTTCCCCTTACTGCCCCAGTGAGCTCCGAGACCAGACTGCTGGGCGAGGAGAGGTACCTCTCCATCGGTCCCCCTGCACAGCCCCTGCCCTCTGGGAATCCCCAGGTCAGGCTTGCAAAGAGCTACACCTGCTTCTCACAGGCCTGCAGACTAAGCGAGCCGTTTGGTCTGGTAGCCAGGCAGCAGTGTGACTGGGAGACTACCAGTCTTACTGGGGGCCCAGAAGCCAGTCCCAGTCAAGGACTTGCTTGGGAAGCACTTGGACCATGGGAGTTTCCGCATATACTGGCCCAAAGGAAAGCTGGCATCCAGCCCAGCCAGGCTATCACTCTCAGGTGGTTGCTCACAAAAACTCACCAAGAGCCAGGGGGAGCAACAAGAAGACGGCTTGCAAGAATGTCTTCTTCTGTAGGGCCATCTTTTGCCTGAAAAAGAGGGAGTTCTGGTGCTGTCAGTGATCCAAGCCTTGGACAAACGCATTCACAGGCGGATTTCCCTTTTCAGGCCAAAAAGGCACCGTTTGGAAGCCTGCTGCTGACAGAGAACTGACAGAGCAGTGTCCATCAGGAACACAATTTTGTCCCCTTTGTTCAACACTGCCGGCAGCTCTTCCCCAAAGGAAGGTCTCCAGGAAGATCATCCCAGGAAGCAAAGACGTTGAGCACATGAAGAGTGCTTTCCAGCAGTCTTTCTGGTGTGGACCTTGTTCTCTGGGCTGAGGAAGGCAGGCCTGTTCTCAGTTGCCATCACACACATCTCTCTTAAAGCAAGTGTTTTCCCACAGAGCTGGGAAGCGCAGGAGCCTTGTCTGCCTTTCCTCCCAGAGCCCTCCACAGACCTGCATGGTCTCTTGTCTGAGCTGGGGAAAACCCTTGCCCTGCGGAGGCTTGGCTCTGCACCTGAGCGTCTGGCTACACAGCAGTTTGTCCTGCCGCAGCCAAAACTTGGGGCTGCAGCAAATGGCTGCTGAGGGGCTTTGCTCTTGGCTGCCCCTGAGAATGGCCACAGCATGAGCAGCGCCCAAGCTGAGGTGCCCGACTGGGAGCCCGGGCTGCTGGCTGGGGAGCACCCTCTCCTCTGCCCTTTGCTGGCACTGGTCCTCAGACACCCCCGTTCTACCCCCCGTACACAGCAGAAACATGTCGTATGTACGTGGCCACGAGGCACATGCTCAGCAGATGTCTCCACAGGGAGACCAGGGTAACCGCTAGAAGGCAAGGAAGGCTGAAGACCGTCCCTTGGGCAAAGAAACCAGAGAAAGTTAAGCCTGCCTCTTGAGATCTTTTCTATGATTCTACGATTCTCCTGCCACTTGTGACAATTGGCCAGAGCTCTGGCACAACACGTCTCTCCAAGTTCACCCCAGAGGACTTTGGAGCAAGCAGCAGGGCTGAGCTTACTTGTAATTTTTGTGGTCTTGTCACGTCCCTTGGTGGGCCCTTGAGCGGCTGAGCCGGCAGTTGAAGGGCACATCACCAGCTCCACATCAGTGCTCGGGTCCCTGTGGGAGGACAAAGACAAATGCCGGCTGCCCACCGTCCCCAGGCTGCGGGAGCTGAGGTGGGGAGGAGTAGCCTGAGCGGAGGCCCCTGCCAGAGGAAGGGCTGTTCCAGCAGCAGCGAGAGCAGGCAGCAAGGCTGGGCTGCTTCCAGGGGTCCCCCTCCTTTCCCCATCCTTTGCGGGACAGGCCTGCCCTGGGAGGAGGCAAGCTGGCAGCAGCAGTCCCCCCGCCCGGGAAGCCCGCCCGGCAGCACAGTCCCATTCTCACCCTGCCGGCTGTTGGTTTCCCTTGGTCCCCAGGGAGCCTTTGGAGGCTTCTCCGAGGGACCTTTCTCCTCGCCATCTCGGGCAAAGGCAGGCTCCCCGCTAAGCCCCAGCAGCATGTCCTGCCCCCAAAACCAGCTCCAGCATCAGCCTCTCGCCGCAGCCAGCAGGAGCCTGTCCAGGGTTGCAGCCACACAGCAACTATGGGCTCCTGCCCCGCATGCCACAGGTCTGTGCAGATGGCCAGCTGTGACATCACAGTGGTGTCACCTCTGACGCCATGCTGGGGCTGCCCAGGGCTGAGCAGTGTGGGGAAACCCTGTGTTCCTTCCTTCTTGTTGAGGGATATTAATTTTTCAGCATAAATAAGTACGTTTTAAGTAGAATAAATGATTTAGGATTAGAATTTGGTGTGATTTGTGCTGCTTGCTTACCTCTACTTAGCATGAGGTGCTAGATTTGCTGAAACCTTTAGGCTGAAAAAGAATCCAATTAGATGTTAGAAGACACCAGACCAAAAATCATCACCATTGGACTAAAAGACATGTGGACAGTGTGTGAATGGCACATGAGTGGCGGGTGTGTGGATCACAAGGGTATAATTGCCCAGGGATTCCTTTGTTAGGGTGCCTCTCTTCGGAGGCACCCAGCCCGGGCTCTTCTTGCTGACGTACCTTCCAATTAAGTTAATTATTTTATGAAATGCGACGCCTGAGACTCAGCTGTGGGACACCTAGGGTCAAGCCTGAAGAAGGAGGAAGTGCCCGGAGTAAGAGTGTGCCGTGGGCTGTCCAGGCAGCAGAGCTACCAGTGCCATTGGTGGCAGGAGGGCCCTGGCAACAAAGGGTGCCTGGGGGGCTTGCGGCAGGATGGGCGGCTCTCGCACTAGTGGGGCAGGGTGGTATTTGGGGGTGGTGCTCTGGGTAGGAATGGGCTTCCCTTGTCCAGCTCTGGAAGGGGGTTCCTGTGGGAGTGGGCAGCGATGGCAGCGCCTGCCGGGGCCTGGGCCCTTCAGGCTCCACATCGACAAGGCAGGGCTCCATCTCCCACAGCGGCCTGGATGACGCTGCCAAGGGCCACCATGCCCCCTCCTCCTCAACAAGATGCACAAGACACCAGAACAGCTCCTCTGGGCTGACCTAGAGACCCCAGTGGCTTGTTTGAGATGACCCAGGAACCCTGCTAACCTCGCATGAGAACCCCTCGGGACACCCACTCACCAGCCTCATCTCTCAGGAACCCCTTGGCATGCTTCAGCAACCCCCAGGAAATGCTCCTGCTACCCTGACCCCCTCCCTGTACTATGTGCTGTTTGACAGCTGCCAGGAACATGGGGCTCTAAACCTCCCCATCCCTGGAATGTGCCAGACAAAATGGCTCCATCTCCTGCTGGCCACAGAACCTCCCTTGAGGACTGCCATGGGCTGAGGACCCCTCGGCCACAGCCTCCCTCTTACATTGAGTCCCTTTGTCCAGTTAACAGCTTGCAGAGGCCACAGCGCCCTCAGCACCCGGAGGATCTTCACCACGGAGATGGCCCTGGGACCTAAGGAGGAAGGCAGAGCTCAGACAGGCGATTCCCCTGCCCAGAGCAGCCTGGCACAGCCCCACCAAGCAGCCAGGGAGGCCAGGCTGGGGCCAGGGGTGAGGGGCAAGGGATGGCAGAGACACACAGATGTCACTAAGCCATCACCCCACATAAGGCCAGGGGACACTGGCAGCTGGAGACAGCAGCTCCAAATTGAATTCCTTCCCACATCTTCACCTTTGACACTCAAGGAGCTGTCCTCCCTACCTACCAGTTGTCCATGCCTTGTCCCCCCTAAGCAAGACTGCTGTCTTCCTGGAGCCCAGGTTAAGGACATCACCAGGAAACTCCCTAGTTTGATACAGTCCTCAGACTATTACTCATTACTGATTTTCCATGTAGGTGGAAACGCAGCTGTGACTTGTAGACCAAGAGCAATCAAAGGGGACTTCAGGGCCTTGGGAAAGTTGGTGAGAGAGTCTGGGGCAAAGGTTATGTTCTCCTCATTCCTTCCAGTTGCGGGCAGTGACATTGGAAGGAACAGATGAATCCAGTCCATTAATACACGGCTCCATGTCTGGTGTCACCACCACAATTTTGTTTTTTTTGACAATAGGATGGTCTACATGGCACCAGGCTTATTGGCATCAAATGGGAAAAACCTTTCTCAAAGGGGGAAGAGGGTCTTTGCCCAAGAGATTGCGGGACTGATCGACAGACCTTTAAACTAGATGTGAAGAGGAGGGGGATAATAACATTAGGCTTGTCTGTCACAAGCTGTGGGACAACACATCAGGGTTAGAGGGATGGGGCGCTAGTAAGGGCCTTTGACCTGTTGCCCTGAGGCATGCTGGGGACGCTGCATCACAGTCAAAGTCTTACAGAGACAAGCCAGGGGCTCCTGAGGTAGTCCGAGTCAACAGGGAAACACCCATGAAACACCTCAAGGGGTGCTCCCTGCCTGAAGTGCCTCTACACAAATGCACGCAGCATGGGCAACAAACAGGAGGAACTGGAAGCTACCATGCTGCTGGAAAGCTATGACATAGTGGCCATTACTGAAACCTGGTGGGATGAATCCTGTGACTGGAACGTGGCTATCGATGGCTACAGGCTGTTCAGAAGGGACAGGCGAGGAAGGAGGGGCGGAGGTGTTGCCCTCTATGTTAAGGAATGGATAGAGTGTGAAGAGATGTCTCTAAAGAACAGCCAAGAGGAAGTCGAAAGCTTATGGGTAGGAATCAGAGACCAAGGCAACAAGGGGAACTTTGTGTTTGGTGCCTACTACAGGCCGCCTGATCAAGGGGAACCTACTGATGAAGCCTTCTTCTTCCAGCTACAGGAGGCATTGTGCTCGAAGGCTCTCGTCCTGCTGGGGGATTTCAACCACCCCAACATCTGCTGGAAAAGTAACACGGTGAGCTGTAGACGATCCAGGAGGTTCCTGGAGTGCCTTGATGTTAACTTCCTAAGACAGGAAATAGACAGCCCTACCTGAGGGGATGCCATGCTGGACCTCATAGTCACCAATGCCAGTGAGTCCCTTGGGTGTGTCAAGACTGGAGGAAGCCTGGGCTGCAGTGACCACGCACTGGTGGAGTTCACGGTCCTGAGGGATATGTGCCAGGTGAGGAGCCTAGTCAGGACCCTGAATTTTAGGAAAGCAAACCTCCAGCTCTTCAAGAAGTTAGTCAGTAGGACCCCCTGGGAAACGGTCCTCAGGGACAAGGGGGCAGAACAAAGCTGGCAGATCTTCAAGGACGCTTTCCATAGAGCACAAGAGCTCTCGATCCCCAGGTGTAAGAAATCAAGCAAGAAAGGGAAGGGACCAGCATGGCTGATCTGTGTTCTTGGCTAACTATGTGTTCTGTGTTCTCCGCTCTAGATTAAATGTTTACTATCTTACTCATTTTGAAGAAAAAATTATTAGTAGCAGCACTAACATTTCCCACACACTCCCACCCTCGCCCCAATGGACCTTACTGTGCACTGAACTTAAGAGACAAATCTTCTACACCAATCTGAGTGACTCCTCAGGTCACTTTCATTGCAGGAGTGATTTCTCAGGAACCTGAGTATTCCCCTCACCCGGAGAGGGGCAGGAAACTTTGACTCCAGAGGGGTATATTGAAAGTGGTTCCCAGACAAATTGGGAACAAGCACTACCTTTCCCTCCTGGCACTTTCTACGTGCGAGCAGTCTCCAGACCTTTAGTGTTTGGTAGCCCAGCTGTGGGGGAGAGTGTTAGCTCCAAGTTTACAGGGCCAATGAAAGTGGTTCTCAGAGACAGAGAGAACAAGCACCACTTTTCTCTCCTGGAACTTTCCCTGTGTGATCCATCTCCAGACCTTTGGTGTTTGGAAGCCTGCCTGTGGGGAGAGTGTTAGCACAGAGGTAAGAGGGGCAATGAACGCGGTTCCCAGAGTCAGGCAGAACCAGCTTCACTTTTCACTCCTGGCACTTCCCATGTGCGAGCCATCTCTGTATGTTCGCTCTTTTTCATTCCTGATCTGCGAAGAGATTTACACCCAAGTTTACAGGGGCAATAAAAATGGTTCCCAGGGGCAGCAAGAACAAGCACCACTTTTCCCTCCTGACACCTTCACTGTGGGAAAATCCTCAGGCGTTTGCTGGTTTTGAGCCCAGCTCTGGGGAGAGTGTTAGCACTTAGGTTATAAGAGCAGTGAGAGCAGTTCTCAGAGAGAGTGAGATTAAGCACCACTTTTCACCCTGCAGGGTGAAAGGGTGGGTACATGGTGGACAGGGTGGGCACATGGTGGACAGGGTGGGCACAGGGGCTGGAGGTGGGGAGAGGCAGAAGGGTCTCCGGCAGAGGCTGAGGGATGACATTTCCCTGTTGTTGCAGCCCCCTTTCCCCACGAGCCACCCAGGTCCTCAGAAGGCTGGAGCCGCACCAGGCATGGAGGACCATATACAAGCACGTCACTGAGAACAAGAGGTGGCATCAAGAGCAGCAGAGGTAGCTCCCCTGGTAACTATCTCCACAAAGAGATGGTGCTTCCCCCAGCTGCAGGGCCCTTGCCTCCTCATTGTCACCTGTCTGTCACCTCCTTCAGATCTTCTTGATGAAAAGGAAGGTGCTGCGCACCCTTCCTGCCTGTTCTTGCCCCCTGGGTCATCATGAAACACTTGATTCTGGCCAGGGGCTATGGAAAATGTGCAAGTCCTTTCTAGGTTGTTGACAGTGGAGGTCTTTGGTCACTCAGCTGTGTCTGCCATGAGCTGAGGAGCCTGGCAGGACTCTGATCTGGGCAGGGGCAAAGCGCTGCCGACTGGGCAGCTGAGGCAAGGGGCACCAACGTGGCTCAGAGCCGGAGGAAGCCCTCCAGGAGTGGAGACTAATCCTGCCTGCTGCTGTGTTTCCATCCTCTCCAGGAGGTCTGGTAGCTCTCTGCAGAGTGGGAGAAATCAAAGACCTGGTGCGAAGAGCGGCTGCAGCAAACGAAGGCGGAATCAGCGGCATGGGAAGCCTGGGCTGCAGGGGAAGACTGAAACCGCTGAGAGCAGCAGCGACCCTCTCTGTCGGGGCAGCCGGGGTGGCAGGTCTCATGGGGTGGGAGCAGGACTGACACCCAGCTGCAGGGCAGGGCTCAGCCTGCTCGTCCCCGTGCGGGAGAGATCGGCAGCAGGACACGAGGGGCAGAAGCAGCCACCAGCCCGTGATGACGGGCACGCGGTGCAGAGTCTGCCGGTGCCCAGGTCCTGCTGCAGGCTCCTTTTGAGAGGTCGTCTGGGAAAACGGCACCTCTGTTTGCCCTCTGGTTTGCTGAGAGTGTCTCCTCCTTGGCAGGCCCTCAGCACTGGAGCACTTGGATTCCCCACCCTCCAGCCCAGCCCAGGACAAAGGAGGCCAGGCAGGGGTGGAGGAAGGCTGGAAACCATCTCCCAGCAGAGGAGACGGCAGCAGCAGCCCAGCTGGACAGACTCCATCCTGAGTAAGTGTGCGCCTGCTCCATCACAGCCTGGAGCAGTGGAGCAGCTGTGACCACGCCAAGATGTCCGGGTTCCCTGTCCCTGCATCCTGGGGTTGCACAGGACACCCTCTGATGTCTCCTAACCTGGGCATGAGCTGGGATACCCCCACAGCCAAGGCCCCAAACTCACCCACAGGGTGAAAGGGTGGGTACACGGCGGACAGGGTGGGCGCAGGGGCTGGATGTGGGGAGAGACAGAAGGGTCTCCGGCAGAGGCTGAGGGATGACATTTCCCTGTTGTTGCAGCCCCTTTCCCCACGAGCCGCCCAGGTCCTCAGAAGGCTGGAGCCGCACCAGGCACGGAGGACTGTATACAAGCACGTCACTGAGAACAAGAGGTGGCATCAAGAGCAGCAGAGGCAGCTCCCCTGGTAACTATCTCCACAAAGGATGGTGCTTCCCCCGGCTGCAGGGCCCTTGCCTCCACTGAGGCCCCCTCCCTGGGGGAAAGAGGGGATTTCTCTGACAGGCCTCGTGAGACAGAAGCAGGTTTTGGAGGCTGGCTTTGGGCTGGACCTCCCTGACACCCAAGGGGACTGCCTGGGCACCCACAAGTGGCTTTTCATGGGTGATGTAAAGTACTGGCTGAAGGCAGAGGGATCCCTCTGGTGGCTGGCTCTCTCCTTTCCAAACCAGAGAGCATGTCCTTCCCTAGCAGAGTCCTGCCCCAAGATGCCTTGCCCCCAGGGGAGACACCTCTATGGGACACCCAAGGTCTCAGCCCCACCAGATTCAGCCCCAGGCTGACCAACTGCACCTGGGACCTTCTCAGGGGCTTGGGCATCAGGGGCCTCTCCTGCTTCACAGACACCTTGAGGCTTCATCGCAAGCAGATCCCAACACAGGTGGCCTGAGCCACACCTGCAGGACTTCTTTCCCTTCTCCCTGTGCATACGATCATATGCTTTTCTTTCTTCCTCCCTAGCACTAGATGCTGGTACCGCAGCAGAGGGGAAGGTGCTGGGAGCAGCGGCTGTAGCAGTGGCTGTTAGCCAAGGGGCTGGAGGCTTCTCAGCTGCTGAGATGCATCTACAAATACAAAATAAAGAGCTCTGGGGCTGTTCCCAGCCAGACTGACTGGCCTGTGCCTGGTGATGGATTGGTCTAATGGATTTATACACACCCCAGGTGTGATCCCAGAACTGCTCGTAGGGGCAGGAGGGAATCGAGTCCACACATACCCCACAGCGGGAACACGTGCAGCCCCACTCCTGCACATGCCAACACACAGGCAGCACAACCCAGGAGGCTCTCACGCTCTTCCCGGGAAACCAGCAGAGCTGGTGCCTCCCTGAAGCGCCTGCACGCTCCTGCACGCAGCGTGGAGAACCACCAGCAGGGCCAGAAGTCTTTGCGTGATTAGCGGGCTGGGACCACGGGGGAGTGCAGACGTGTGGTGGGTAGATGGCACGGTGGGAGGGCTGTGGTGCAGGGACATGGGCTCCTTGGGAAGGGCTGTCTGGGAAGGCGAGGTGGTGGACTTGCCTCCTGCTCGGGGTGGGAAAGGAGACAGCTTATGGTTCAGGGTCAGCAGGCAGACCAAGGTGGGTGCTGTGTTAGCAGGTATCTGCTAGAGAGCTCCTGTTCAGGAGGGAGATGGAGAGGAGGTCTTCTTCAAACAAGTGAAGGAAGCCTCACATTCACAGGCCCTGGTCCTCATGGGGGACTTGAACCACCTGGGTACCTGCTGGAAGGACAATCCAGCAGGGCTCAAGCAATCCAGGAGATTTCTAGAGTGCATTTCCTGGCATGGGTGATGGAGGAATCAAGAAGGAGAGGTGCTCTGCTGGAGACCTTGTACTGCTGAAGGAGGAAGAACTGGATAGGGATTTGAAAGTCAGTGACTCTGAGACAGTGCAGTTGAGGATGTGGAAGGGAGGGAGCAGAGCAAAGAGCAGGACCACAGCCCTGGCTTTCAGGACAGCAGACTGCAGCTTTTCAGAGATCTGTTTGGAAGAATCCTGCGGGATGTGGCCTTGGAGAGAAGAGGGGTCCTGGAAAGCTACTTGACATTCACGGACCACCTGTGTGGTGGAGCAACGGAGCTGGTGAGGGGTCTGGAGCACAAGTCTTGTGAGGGGCAGCTGAGGGAGCTGGGGGTGTTCAGCCTGGAGAAAGGGAGGCTGAGGGGAGACCTTCTCACTCTCTACAACTCCCTGAAAGGAGGGGGTAGTCGGGGGGGTATTGGTCTCTTCTCCCAAGTGACGGGTGATAGGACAAGAGGAAACAGCCTCAAATGTAAGGTTCCTGCTCTCTCCTCCCCACTGCGACCCGAGTGCATGACAGCCCTTCCTGCCCCTGCCCTCGTGCCGTGGGACCTCGGGGCGTGGAAAGGAACGACAGACTCATGTAGTTATGGAATATCTTGATTATCTTCAGGTTTTGCAGGTTGTAGGTTTGGCAGGACATACTGTGTCTTTAACGTGATAACACAAAACCTATAGGCACCTGTGAGGGGCATTTTGGATGATACCTGATTTGCAAGAGAACTTGAACAGCTTAATGTTCTGCTGAGGTACAGTAGCGACAGTGTCACCAGAAGAAAGGGAAGCGAAAGAAGATGAGGATGGCTAAGATACTCAAAAGCGTTATAAACCTTGACAGCGGAAATGTGTCATTTACAGTTTATATGAACAGTTTCCCTTCAACGTACTCTTCAAATGTTTACAGAGAACATTTTGCTATTTCCGTATGAGAACTCAGTGATTTTAAGTTGCAGCTCTCCACTGAGATTTAAAACAAAAACAACCAAGCAATGTGTCCTGGAAAGAAGAGTAATTACACAGGCTCGATCATCTTCCTCTTGTAATTTTCAGTTCTCCTTAAACAGCAGGTCTGTGTTTTTTCCCTTGGGCTGGGCAGTGATTAAAAAACCCCCTTGAAATTTCCTCTGAAATTTGAGGTGGGTGAGAGACATCCCTTTTCTGCCTCTTCTGCTATCCTGCTTTCTCTTACACTTGTTTGTGTAAGAGGTGCTTTCCTCTTTCCTTGCCTTCCAAATTCCAAATTCCTTGCCTTCACTAGAGCCAAGACACCGTGAGGTACTGTTTTGGGGCCAGTCGTCTCCTGTCAGGCAGAGATGTCCACGTTAGACGTGCTTGGTCACAAGAGGCCTTGCCGCAAAAGGACTAATGGGTGGATGTGTGGTTAGCAATGGATCTCCCTTATCCACAGTGCTGTGGGTCACATCAGTGAATGATGCTTTGGAGGGGTTTCAGATCGGTGGTAATTACAGAATAATCATTGTATAATTATTACTGAAGGAATGAGGGAAACAAAGGTCTGGAGAGGAGAGGATACTTTTCAGTAGCCCTTAGATGTTTTACAACCGAGCTTTTGTGGGTCAATGACAAGACCATCTTGGAGGTGGTGGCTGAGTGTGTAATGTAAACTCTTCTGTTCTGAAATTGAAGCTCAAATGGCCTTCTAACAGCCTTAGACAACTTAATCTGGAAGGACAGGGTTTCTTTTCTTGAAACAGCAGATAATTCCAGTTAGAGGGAGAGCCTGTTTGGAAGTTTTAGTAGTCTGGGGACAGAGGCCCATGGGGGGATGGGGCCCTCGGGGGTGGGAGCTATTTCTGCCCCATCCCCTCGGCCTGGCGCTCACAGCTGGAACGGGCTTCCCAAAATCCTGCAGAAAGGAGCCAGATGTGGGGTCTGTGGCTGCACTGGGGGACAGGGAGCACCCCTGGACCAGTCTTGGGACCTGTGTCAAACCTGCCCTGAAATCAGCTCTTCCCAGCAGGACATTGCCCAGGATTTACTTTGGTTGTTGCTGTTCTCCTTCAGGAAGCACGGTATGCACCAAGCATGCCCAGAGTTGCACCTGTACCAGGAGAGACATCAGGCACAGCTGGGGCTGATGGCCACAGTTCCTGCCAGCTGTCCTGGTCAGGAAGATGCAAGTAAGATGCCATAGAGTGGGCACTGACTGGTTGTCACAGGAACAGGACTGAACTGCAGAAGGGAGGTGGGATGAGAGGATCCATGAGGTCAAAAAGCACTGGGACTGCTGGGACAGTCATGACGACAGCCGAGGGAGAAGGAGAATCAGGTGACCTCGCTGGGACAATGCTTCCGAGGTAGCATCTGCCTCAGAAAGATGAAGACAGACAGAAGCACTGGGAGGTTGTGGAGTGGGTGAGAAAGGTGCCTGGGAGCGAGAAGAGCATGTGGAGATGGGAATGGGAGACAGAGATGGAGGCGGAAAAGCTGGGGTGTTGGCAGTGAGGATGCTCCTGCTGTGCAGGTGCCTGTGATGCCATGGGTGGGTGAGTAGGCGTTAGGGCAGGAGCAGGATCCTGGCTTGTGTAGGTTCATGGGATGTCATACGGATTTGAGCTGTTATAGGGCAGGAGCAGGCTCCTGGCTTGTGCAGCTGTTTGCAGTGTCATAGGTGGATGAGCAGGTGATGGGGTAGAAGGAGGCACTTGGCTTGTTCATGTGCCTGAGTAGGTGACAAAGCTGGAGCAGGAACGTTCCATGTGCAGCTGCTTACAGTGTCGCAAGTGCCTGAGTAGTTGACATGGCGTGTGCAAACTCTTGGCCTGTGCAGGTGCCTGTGATGCCATAGTGGATGAGAAGGTGATAGGGCAGGAGCAGGACCTGGCTTGCACAGCTGGTCCCGATGTCCCTTGTGGCTAAGTAGCTGTTTGGGTATGAATGAACGCCTGGCTTTTGCAGGTGCTTGTGATGTCAGTGGTGGCCCTGCAGCTACAAGGGCAGGAGCATGCAGCTGCTTCTCCAGCTGCTCGTGATGGCCTCAGTGGATGAGCAGGTGATAGGGTGGAAGCAGGCCCCTGGCTCATTGTTTCAGGAGTGCATGCAGCTGCCACCTAGATCATGGTAGGAATTTTGCAGGTGCCACCTCAAAGGGCTCAGCCCCAGGTTCCTGCTTGTAGAAGACAAGTCACCAATCCACTAAGTAAATCAGTGGTTTATTTATCCGACGTGCAGAGCAGCTCAAGCTGGGTGCCTCCAAGGAGGGACCCCCTACTGCAGATCTCACTCCCCAATTGTACCCTTGCATTCAGGTTTCCCGGGATGTACCACCTATCACCTGACCCCAAGTCCAACCACTTAATCCTTGTCGGTGGCCTCTTGCTTTTTTACTGGTTTTCTTGGTCACCGGGATGGCCTTTTTTTCTGAAGTTACCTCATTCTCTTGGAATTGTTTCTTTGGTCCTTTTCTTCTTCATTCTGCTTGCATCTGCCAGTTTCAGCTAGTTCCGTGGTTTGTCCCCCAGTCAGCTCTCACCACCCTTCCTCCCCAGACTGCCTTTACCCTCTCTGCCTCGCTCCTCTCCGCTCGGTGCCTGCAGGCAGTGCCCTCGGCCCTGCTGCACTTCACAGAGAAGCTGCTCCTGGGCACAGCTGTCTCTCTGCAGCTCTGCCCACTTGCCAGGAGCTCCCTCCATCCCAGGAGCCCGGCCCAGCTCAGCAGCAGAGGACAAGCCCTTTCTCTGCCCCTGCTGGGCTCCCTCCAGGTGTCCCTGGGGCTCCAGGAGAAGCTGCTGCGAAACAGGCTGAAGGAATGGCTGATGTTCCCTTCCTCAGCCAGGGACAGAGGCTTCTTTCCAGTGGTGTCATTTCTCATATTGGGAAACAACTGGGCATAAGAATAGCCCTTCCTTGTGCCATCGTTAGGCAGGGCACCCAGACAGTGCCAGGAAGGGATCTCCATTAGCCCTGCGGAGAGAAGGGATGCAGCTGAGTCAACTGAGTCACCTCCTCCTGTGTTTCAGTCCTGGGGACAGAAAGGGACTCGACTCCCTCCCATGCACAATCCCTTTGACACAGGTGGTGCAGGAGCCAACCAGGAGAGGAGAACCAAGTGGATGGTCACTGGGCAGCCAATGATTGGCAGGTGAACAGGGTTCCAGTTTGGGAAACTGATAGTTGGAAGCAATTGTTGGAAATAGGAGGACAGAGAGCATTGCGCATTGATTTGGTAAAAGGCCATGATCGTTTGAACTTGATCACTGCTCAGTGGAACCAACAGGTAGATAGCCTCACGCGGCTGCAGCAAATTGATATTGTAGATGATGGTCAGGAATGGGAACTCTTACTCGAATGGTTACACGTTAAGTGTGGCCACACCATCCGTGCTGACCTGCACCAGGAAGGTCTGGCCCGAGGGTGGCCTGTATCGATTAAGCTGTGCGAACACGTAGTGACTGCCTGTTGACAATGTCGCCTATGACTCAGTAAAGATCATCCTAGTAAGGCACCTCCCTTACACATTCGGGACAAGAAAACATTGTGGCATTCCTGGCAAATTGATTATATTGGGCCTTTGAGACCATCAGGTGAAGAAGATATGTCCTGGTAGGAGTGGAGATTATCTCCGGCCTCACTATGTCCACTAATTCCAAATCAGCTACAGAGGACAACACAGTAGAAGGCCTAAAGGGATGGTTCAGCACACTTCCCCTTCCCGAGGAAATCCAAAGTGATAACGGTTCACGCTTTACTGCTACAGTGGTACAAGATTGGGCCAAGGACGAAAGGATTCAGTGGGTATTTCACACTCCCTACTATCCTCAGGCTAATGGCATTGCTGAACACACCATGGATTGGTTAAGCATTTTGCAAAACTCATGAACCTGGTTGCCATTTGGAATTGGATGATGCCATCTATCAACTAAATAACAGATGGAGTGGAAACGGCTGTCCTAAAATGAAAGCTTTCTATGTATCTTCTAACATCATCTCTCCAAAAGTTCTCAATGAACCGGGAAAATACCTAGGAAGATTTCACCCCAGACAACCTGTGCTGGTGAAAATGCCTCAAATTGGAACGGTACCAATGGTAACTAGTTGCTCCCAAAAATCCCCATGCATGGGAAGCGAGAGACTGTTCAGGAAAGATACACTGGATCAGTGCCCAGTGGATCTCGCCCTCTTCTAACCCCATCAGTCAAATAAGACCAAGCAGATTTTCTTTTCTTTTGTGTCTTACAGGAACCTTAAATGAACTGTACGTGGACAGATGGATCGGCCTACACTAACCTTGAGTGTCTCCAGGGAGTCTTGACATCGAACCTGGCAGTAATATTATTTTTATTGTGTAAGGCTATTTGGAGACCCAAGTTCTAAAATGACGAACTGGCAGATGGAATTGATGCTATTCGGTTTTACCTTTTTATTCTCTGTTACTTGTAGTCACAGAGACCCAGAGTGGCCATGGTCTCAAGCTTTTATTAAACACAATGCGATGGCAGGAACAAGAAAGGGAAAATTGAGTTTGGCCACTGTAGTTATACATGAAAACGAGATGATTTCAAAACATGAGTGGACCTGGAATAGTTGGTATCCAACACTGAAAGGTAAGGCAGCAGAGAAAATCCAGGTAAGATATAGAATGATCAACAGTTCAAACCACGAGAAGGCCACAAGAATAGAAATATTTTGCCCTAAGAATCCACGCTCAATGACAACAAAGCACTGTATCACTGACAAGTGGGATTGCTGCTATAATTTTACTCTCGTGGAACCCACTTTTGTAACTTGTCGTTGGCAACAGCATGAAATAACGCTGGTATTTGAATTCAAAATAGATATAGTTGAACCTGACCCAACCACACAGTCTAGTCTGGTTCCACTCTCGCTATTTGAAACCCCTGACAGTAACCAACACTGAAACCTTATTAAGTGGATGACGACCTTTGGGATAATGCATTGTCAAGGTACACTGCAAGCACTGGAACACCACAAAACAAAAAGGATTTAAATCTCTCTACTCTGGTTATACAAGGAAGTGAAGTATATTCCAGAGATAAATGGAGTTGGAAAGACTCACTCCAAATGACTAAACTTGAAGCTGTCCCAGGAAAGGAAATACAAATTGGTTGCCAAGTAATCAATGCGTTCACTCACGACAGACCAACTGAAATTAAAACAATCTATGTGGACTCTACCAAACCAGAAAAATATAATACTGAATGTTACAAAATTATGGAGCCAAATTCAGATTGCTGGCACAATTTTACCAAACCTACAGTAGTGTATTGTCTTTGGGGCTATAAAGGCACAGAATTATCATTTGAATTTATGATTGACACAACTACATCTGAACCTGCTGGAAAGAACCCAGACCTGTACCCAATGAACTTTCAAAGGTGTACCTACTCAGCCACCCATTAGTCTAACTCCTTACACCTTCAACATTGGCCCTTATGTTATTAAACATACAGGTCAACAACAAATACTGTTCAACCCAACATATTCCCTCAAACGAGTGGAATTATCAATGCGGATTAATATCTCTGCGATCAAACCCACCTGCTCACCATTCCTGGGTACATCTTACACAGGATGGTCAGCATGGTTACATGGGCAAACCCTTACCTCCTCACAACGATTGAAGAGAGATGTGACTGGTGTCTTAGGAACAGGACCGGGAGTCTTAAATAGTATAGATGCTGAGGTACTTGCCAACAAACTAGTCACAACCACTAGTGATCTAAACAAATTGAAATGTCCTCTACAGTCCTCTCTATTAGCATTGGGAAACCACCAATGGCTTTTATCGAATATATCACCTCAGTGGGAAGAAATGGGTGAAAAAGACCATCAGCCGATCAAAAATGCACTTGATATAGCCCAAAAAACCATTTCTTTGGCTCTTAGTTGTATCTAAGCACAATTGTGGATACAATCAATGACAGCCGCAATATAAGGGAAGGTAAAGAAGGCACCTTGCCCACCGAGATCCGAAAAGTAATATGGGATAACGCAATTGAATTTGAGAAAAAAAAATTTCAATCCTGGTGGTATTTGGTTAATTTCACCTACGATCCCATTGAGAGCAAGGCCACAGCTTTTGTCCTAACAATATGCAATGCTTCGGTATACACCATACACCAAATCATCACGCTGGGGCTGAATCACCATGGAGCCATACTCTATCCAATAGAGCATAGAGTGTGGGCACAACAAAATGAGAATAAATGGCAAACTGTTGATGTTGGAGGCATGCATTTCACGAGACCAATAGGGATTCATGTGCGAGAGTAATACCCTCAAAGCGCAAGACATTTGTCTTGACACCGACCAAAATGTGTGTCATTTTGAGATACATCCCAATGAAACCCCAGAAACTGTACTTGTATCGATTGGGAAAGGGTGCGTTTGCATGAAATCTCCCTGTAGTCTTGTATTCGTAGACGACATAGCGGTAGATATAAATAATCACTCGAATCTTTGTGTTTGTAACTTACTAACATTACTGGATGTGACTTCAATTATTCAGCTCCTGTTACATCTTTCAATTGCTACAACCTAATTACACATTGATTCGAGATTTATTACTTGCCCTCATTGCGATGAACATTACATTGGTGAAGAAGCTGCTACAACATACTGACTTGAAGTGACTGTTGAAAGAGGCCCAAGAAAATGAACAGAGAACTCTGATTACTGTCCACTACGACGTTGAAGAAATACACCAGTACTGGAAAGAGTCAAGAGAGACAGGGGACATGAATGGTGGAACACTCTTTTTGAGTGGTCACCAACGGCTACAGGAATCTTTAACAAGATGCTCCATCCTGTTGTTGTTTTACCAGTACTCACTGTATTGTGCTTTGCTTTGACAATTGTTCTGTATGTCAAACTTTGGATTATGATGAAAAGTTTAACTCACTTGACTGCTCCACAAGATGTATTTGTACTTGATAACCCTCACCACAAGAGCACATGTGATATTCCCAATCAGTTTTGAATATCGTGGAGCTTGAGTGACTATAGTCACGGAGTGGAATATGTGGAATAATTACTGAATGATCAAAAATACAGCATTGTTCACACATTATGGGAAGGTATGCTGTCCTTTGTGCGAACTTTGCTCATTATAATGTCATAATAATACCAAAACACACCTCCATCCCAAAGGCTACCCACCTAAAGATATTTATGACTAAAGTCACTCAAACTCCACCTTGAAGGTAAAAAAAAAGTATAAAAATAGCCCAAGAAAGGGGGGATATGAGGGAAGACACCATCGTGAACAAGCCGAGGAAGACTCCATCACAGACTGCCTTTGACTTCCGGGACCAGTTGACGGGCTGAACCTATATATCTGTTGCTTAAATAAACCGCAACTGTTTAAATAGCTAGTGGTTTCAGTTTCTCATTGAACGTGACCAAAGAGCTGAGAGTGGCCGTGCTAGTTCATGAGCACGACTAGACTGAAGGTGCCATCCACTATCAGTGTATCCAAATCATAAGTTTAATACATTAAACGCGACTGGAATGATAGTGGTGAATTGAGCATTGCTCAGAATTTAAACCCAGATGCACCTAGCCTCCCACCTCTGTGAGGAGCGTCAGAATGCAAGAAGGTTTATTTTCTGCCAAAACTGTTTTGCCTCGTAACGCAACACCCTAAAAGTGGGGTACAGCTACCATAATGCTCCTGATATTGGGGACCTGATACCATAATGCCCCTAACAGCTGCTTCAGGCATCCAGATGATCATAATAGCAGGCTTTAGGTACCTTAACACCCCTAATATTGGGGTCCAGGTAGCATAAGGCCCCTTATAGCTGCTCCAGACTTGATACCAGGCTCTGAGCTACCGTCATAGTGGGGTCTAGCTCCCGTAATGCCCCGACTATTGGGGGCCGCTTACCGTAACACCCTAATAGCTGCTTACAACAGCTGCTAATAGCTTTAATAGCAGGCTTCAGCCTAACCCTCTGCTGGTGCCCGGCTCTCGTAATGCTCCTAATGTTGCCTCCAGCTACCGTAACATTCCTAATAGCTGCTCATGCGCTAACACCGCCTTGACTAAGGGGGGATGGGGGTCGCCGGGATGCCTGGGGCCCTCCCGGACACTCCCCCCAAGACTTGTGTGTGCCTCAGTTTCCCCTGAGCGCGTGCGGGGGAGTCACTCCCCGGCCGCCCGGGTCCCCCCCCGGCCCAGCGGGTGCTGTTGCGACAAGGCCGGAAAGCGGCCGGAAAGCGCACAGCGGGGGTGGGGCCGGAGGGTGGGGGCGTGGTTCAGGCCGCGGTTAACTGCTGGGGGCGTGACGAAGGCGGGAGCGTGCGGCGGCGTTTGGGCGGGAGTGGTACGCGGCGGCTCCGCGTCCTCAGGCCGGTCCGTCCTCAGGCCGGTCCGTCCTCCAGCGTCCCCTCACCCCCCCACGGCCCCCGCCAAGGTCCACCTGACGTCCCCCGGGTACCCTCAGACCCCTGAGCACCCACAGCCCCCTCTCCCACCCCCAGTCTTCCACCCCCTGAGACCCCTGTGCAAGGCCTCGTGTGAATCCTCAAGTGAATCTTTGTGCGAGCCCTTGTGCCAACACCCCCGTGCACCAGCACCCCCCCCCCTGCACTCCCCACCCCTCCAGCCCCCCCCAGCCCCTTCCCCAGATCCCCCCAGGAACCCTTGTGTGAATTCTTGTGCAAACCCTCATGCGAATTCTCGTTCGAGACCCCACACACAACCACCCCCTCCCCCTCCAAATCCCCCCTCAACCCCCTCCCCCATCGCCATTATCTCCCCCAGCCCCCTACCACAAGCTTTCATGGAAACCCTCATGCAAAACCCCCGTGCACAACATCCGGCCTCTTCTTCCACCCTCAAATCCCCCGTCAAACTCCTCCCCCATCCCCCAATCTCCCCCCGAACCCTCATGCAAACCCTCTTGTGAATCCTTGTGTAAACCCTTGCACAAGGCATCATGTGAATCCTCATGCAAGGCCCCTCATGTGCCACACCCTTCCCTCAATTTCCCCTCAACCCCCTTCCCCAAATCTCTATCCCCAGCCCTATCAGAACCCTCGTGCAAGCCCTTGTACAAGGCCTTGTGCAAATCCCCATGCAAATACTAATGCGAGCCCTGTTGTGCGCCACTGCCCCCTCTCCCATCCCCCACCCCACATGAGCCCTTGTGCGAACCCTTGTGCAAACACTCAGGTACCATCATCCACCCCCTCCCCAACCCTCAAATCCCTGCCAGCCCTCCCCCCCCCACCTCCCTGTGAACCCTCCTGCAAACCCCTGTCCCAGCCCCCACCCCCACCAGCCTCCCTGCCCCCTCCCCCCAACAACCCCTCCCCACACCCCCAGACCCCTGTGAACCCTCATGCAGGGCCTTGTGCGAATCCTCGTGTGAATCTTTGTGCAAACCCTCATGCGTAAATCGTAGTGCACCACACCCTATCCTCTAAGCTCACGCCCCCGAACCCCCCCAACTCCTCCCCAAACCTCCCTCACTGCGCACAACCCCCCACATCACTCTCCAAATCCCCCCTCAACCCCCTCCCTCACCCCCTACATGGCCACCCCCCCATCCCCATCCAACAAGTGATCATGGAAATCCTCATGTAAACCCTCGTGCAAAACCCCCTTGTATGACCCCCTGCCCCCCAGTTTCCCCTCAGACCCCTCCCCCACCACCCACATGCCCAACGAACCCTCATGCAAACCTCCAGGTGAACCATTGTGCGAGGCCTTGTGTGAATCCTTGTGCAAATCCTCGTACAAGCCCCATCATGTGCTGCCACCCAAACCCCTCCCCCCTCCCCAATCCCTCTTCCCCCCCCAAACCCTTGTGGGAATCCTGGTGCAAGGCCTTGTGCGAATCCTCATGCAATTTCTCGTGTGAAACCCCTCATGTGCCATAATCCACCCCTTCCCTCCTCCCCCACCCCCAAATCCAGCATCAATCCCTCCTCCAGCACCAGCCCTGTGAAATCCACGTGCAAGGCCTTGTGTGAATCCTCATGCAAATCTTCATACGAGCTGCCTCGTGTGTCCCCGCCCCCACCTCCCAAATCCCCCTCAATCCCCCCATCCCCCCCCGTGCCCCACAAACCCTTGTGCAAACCCTCACTCGAGCCCTTGTGCGACCTCCTCTCGTGCGCCACTCCCCAAATAAAATCTCCAACACTCCACCTGAAATGCTGCAGCTCGTTATGGAGTACGCTTCACTGGGACAGTGCTGGGCACGGCTGGCGATGTTCAGAGTTTGCTAACTGCGGCAGAGCAGTTCAATGTCACGGGCATCGTCAGACCGTGCCGCAAGTTCTTAAAATCCCAGCTGTGCTTGGAAAATTGCGTCGGCGTCCGGAGACTCACAGATTATTATTAGTACTGCCCTGACCTGCGAGAAGCAGCCCAGGTGTTCACCCTCCATGGCTTCGAGGAGATGACCAGGGTGTCTGCAGAGCTTCTGGAGCATTCTGATGCGTGAGCGTGACGGGAGATCCCCCATGCACCTGGCACTGGGAATAGACTAATGTTGGCTTTCTAAACTACAAACCTGGTTTGGAGAATGATGGTTTTGTTATGGACTTTGGTAACATCATGAGGCCCCTGGTGCCTGCCCTGTCATGTCACAAAGGGGAGCTCTGACTGCCCCGTGATGTCACAAAGGAGAGGTGTTCCTCCCTGCTGTACGATAAAAGGGGGCACGGGCGCTGGGCACCGCAGTCTGGCGTCATCCAGGCAGGCTGCAGCCCTCGGCCTCTGCCACCCCAGCAGCATTGGGGGTCCCATCACTGGGGACGCAGGAGGTCACTGGGATCCGCATTGCATGACATCGTCCTTCCCTGACTCACCTGGCCCCACTCCTGATGCTTGTGACAGGGCTCAGCATGGTCTCTACCATTGCAGTGCACCGCGGTAGGGGCTGGAGTGGGATGGAGTGGTGTGGTGTGGGGGGATGCGGTGGGAGCTGGGAGATGCTCCTGGCTTGAAAGTTTGTAGGACAGTGTGCCAGCAAGGTCCTTCAGTCTGCCATCCCAGGGGAGGTAGGGGATGGAGAGCCGTGCGATAGCAAGGACACAAGGGATAGGTATGGGCTAGAAATCACCAAAGCGCCTGGGAAAGGTCAGGTAGAAATTAAGCCTTCTCCCCCAGAAAGGTGACGGGTTCATAGCAAAGCTGAAGTGCATCTACACCAATGCACGCAGCATGGGCAACGAACAGGAGGAGGTGGAAGCCATTGTGCAGCAGCATAACTGATAGAGCTGCCATCACAGAACCGTAGTGGAGCATGACTGGAATGCTGCATCGGATGGCTATAAACGCTTCAGAAGGGCTCCGGGGAGACCTTATAGCAGCCTTCCAGTACCTAAGGGGGCTCCAGGAGAGACGGGGAGGGACTCTTGATCAGGGAGGGGAGCCATAGGACAGAGGGTAACGGTTTTAAACTGAAAGAGGGGAGATTTAGATGAGATCTGAGGAAGTTCTTTGCTGTGAGGGTGGTGAGCCCCTGTCCCAGGTTGCCCAGAGAAGCTGTGCTGCCCCATCCCTGGAGGTGTTCAAGGCCAGGTTGGACGGGGCTTGGAGCAACCTGGTCTGGTGGGAGGTGTCCCTGCCCAGGGCAGGGGGTGGCACTGGGTGGGCTTTAAGGTCCTTCCAACCCAAACTGTTCTGTGATTCTATGATTAGTTCTATGATAGGCCAGGAAGGAGAGGCGGTGGAGCGGCCCTCTATGTTAAGGAGTGTTATGAATGTCCCTTTACATACGCACAGACAAATATTTGGATCCAGTAAAGCATGAGAACATCCACTCTCGTAACAGCTGATGTGTATATAGAGAGGTGGATGAACGAGAGGCTCACCTAAAGTTAAAATTTCCCTCTTTGCGTTTAAATACTCGCAATACACTGGCATTCCTCAGTGGGTGATACTGGGACTCGAGGGCGGGTTGACTTGCGCTGGCTGCCCAGTCATTGAGGTGTTTGCCTGAGCGGCTACTGACCGGGGGAGGTGGTGGCCACAGCCCACTGTGTTCTGGGAGAGCTGGAAGGATCTTGCTGGTATCGCTACTTACAGGGTCCAAGATAATTGACTTTTGTCAGGTATTTTTCGACTCTGGCCCAACTTGGACACTAGGATATGCTGGTACTTTTCCGCTCCCGACCCAGAGTCGGTGACTCAGAGCAATCAGGATCCTGTAGGCCCGTAGCGGAAATACCACTTTAGGTGGAGGCAATTCTGCCCTACTTGTGAAAGCAAGCTCAAAAAAACCCAAATTTCTGTGATCCGAATTCTAGCACCGCCAGCTTCATTTCCGTTTCAATGTAAAGCCCTGAGCAGCTGAGAAGTGTGGCTGTTGGTGCTCCAAGAAATAGAACAGATATGGCGGGGTCTCTTCTGTGTTCTGCCAGTCTCGAGTGCTGGTGGCATTGGGTGAATCATTTTTAGGTGACAGCTCTGAAAGCAATGGCACAGAGCGTTCATGCTTTAGCCAAGTGTTTTGTTGCAGGGCAAGCTGGTTTGACTTCAGAATCTGGTTTGCGCAGGTGAGACTTCACTGTGGTTTGTTTTTCCTCCAGAGATCTCCTGGTTTTGTAGCCTAACAGAAGCAAAAGCAGCTTAAGCTAGATCAGGAAAGAACCTCATGCATTAACAGGCTCTCCTTTAGCGACTTTTGAGACCATTTTGCTATTGGCATTCAAACTTTTTTACAAAAATGAAGAAGATATTGCTGCTTGTGTTGATTATCAAACCAGAAGATTTCTTGAAAGGTACTGATAGTGTGTTGAGACGGTAACAGTGCACTGTTACATGTATCATTTTGCTTTTATATCTGTGAAACAATTCTCTGAAGTGCTATCTAATTACATATTAATATACATTCTGATTTTTAGATTAGATTTTGGATTGGATTTTGGATTGGATTTTTGGGGTTAGATTTTAAGTTTTGAGTTGGATTTTCATGTTGGATTTTTCGTATTGGATTTTCATTTTTTGGGTTGGATTTTGGAGTGGAATTTTTGCATTGGATTTTTTTGGGTTGGATTTTGGAGTTGGATTTTTGGTGTTGGATTTTTGTGTTGGAATTTTTGGGGTGGATATTGGGTTTTTGAGTTGGATTTTGAATTGGATTTGGGGTTTTGTGGTTAAATTTTTTTGAGTTTTGGGGTTGAATTTTTTGATTTTGGGGTTGGATTTTTCGTGTTGGATTTTTGGGGTTCTTGAGTTGTATTTTCAGGTAGGATTTTGGTGTGGATTTTGGTTTTTTTGTTTGGATTTTGTTTTTTTTGGGGGTTAGGTTTTTTGGCTTGTATTTTTTGGGGGTTGGATTTTTGGGGTTGTATTTTGGAGTTTTTGAGTTAGATTTTCGTGTTGGATTTTTCGTGTTGTATTTTTCATTTTTTTGGGTTGGATTTTTTTTGGGTTGGGTTTTGGAGCTGGATTTTTTGGAGTTGGATTTTTTTGGGTTTTTGATTTGCATTCTTGGGGTTGGATTCTTGGGGTTGAATTTTTCCCTCTGCGTGAGTGTGTCAGGCAGCCATTGTGACATCAGGGCGGCAGGGCTAGCACTGATTGTCTGATCTGCAGCGCGCAGTGGTGGGGCTGCAGGTCAGGTTCTTCCAACCCTGTCCAAACTGGCCTTGAAGCCTGGGATTTTGGGTTGGTTGGGTTGGATTTTGGGTTTTTGATATGGATTTTGGGTTGGATTTTGGAATTTTTGGGTTGGTTTTTTTTGGGTTGTTTTTTTTTGGGGTGGATTTTGGGTTGGATTTTTTTGGCTTTTGAGTTGGATTTCTAGGGTGGATTTGGGTTTTTTTTTGTTGGTATTTTGGTTTTTTGTGGTTGGGTTTTTTGCATTTATTTTTTGGGGGTTGGATTTCAGAGTTTTTGAGTTGGATTTTTCAGTTTTTTGGGTTGAAGGCGCCAGGAAAGCCCTGAGCCCCAAGGTCTGTGGGGCGATGCAAGCGGTTCCCAGAAAGCTTTAAAACAAGCCACAGTTTTCCCTCCTGGCTCCTTGGGCGTGGGACCAATCTCCAGATGTTTTCTATTCTTGAGGCTGACCCTGGTGGAAGTGAGAAAGGGTGGTTTTGAGGCTTGAGGCACCCGGAAAGCCTCTCCAAAGAGATGCACTCTAACCATGAAACATGTGGGGATTGCTCCCATATGGAAAGTGCCAGGAGGGAAAAGTTTGACTTATTCATTCTCATGTCTCTGGAAACTGCTTTCACTGCCCCAGTTACCTCTGTACTAACACTCTCCACGGAACTAGGTGCAAAACCAACAAACATATTGCTATATCTCCTACATGGAAAGTGCCAGGAGGGAAAAGTGAAGCTTGTTCTCAGTGTCTCTGATAACTGTGTTCACTGTCCCAGGTGTTGCGTGAAAAGGGGCAAAATGGTTTTGGCAGAAGATAAACCCCCTTGCATTCTAACCCTCCTCACTGAGGTGGGAGGCTGGGTGTGGCTGGGTTTAAATTCTGAGTGATGCCCAATTCACCACTGTTAGTCCAATTGCGTTTAATATGTATTAAACTATTACAATTTGGATACACAGATAGTGGACGGCACCTTCAGTCTAGTCGTGCTCATGAACTAGCACGGCCACTCTCAAGTCTTTGGTCGCATTCAGTGAGAAACCAAAACGACTGGCTACTTAAACAGTCCAGTTTATTTAAACAACAGATATACAGGTTCTTAGGATTGCCAGTGATAAATACACTGTCTGCAAAGCACGTGCAAACAAAAGTATTGTTAATTGTACCAAACGCACGACAAAGTTATAAACAATACAGCCTGGCTATAAATGTAGGAAAGAGATTCTCTAGAGAAATTTCTAAGTGCGCGAGGAAACACTCGGTATAATCTAAGTCTTACCCAAAGGCGTCCCTACGGGGGGAAAAAAGGATCAGCCCGTCGACTGATCCCGGAAGTCAGTGATGGAGTTCTCCTCAACTTGTTCACCATGGTGTCTTCCCAATATCCCCCCTCTCTCAGGTTATTTTTATACTATTTTTTATCTTCACAGTGGAGTTTGAGTGACTTTAGTCATTAACACTTTTATTATGATTGGTGTACTCAAGGAGGAGTGGTTGCACCTTGGGGGTGGGTAGCCTCCGGGATGGAGGTGTTTTTTGGTACATTGTAATGAGCAAAGTTCACACAAAGGACAGCATTTCATCAACATTTGACAAAATGTTGGCTCGGGTAGCGAGTAAGGCCGCTTAACTGTTTTGTAGTAAGCAAGTAGGCCGCTTATCTCTTCCATAGTACCATTTCGTTCCCATATGTGCTATTCATCACAAGGGAAGGCCACAGAACAATCGTGTTCCGTTCCATCCCTCGTGTAGTTTCGCAAACAACCTTGTACAGGGAATTGAAGGTGTTGCATTCTTCGCATGCCAGCTGCGGTTGTATTCTACCTCAGAAGCCTCTTGATTTTATGATTTTCCTTAATGTGTGAACAATGCTGTACTTTTGTATTCTTGTGGAGTGATCAAGCGAGTTAGACTTTTCATCATAATCCAAAGTCTAACATACAAACCAATTGTCAAAGCAAAGCACAATACAGTGAGTACTGGTAAAACAACAACAGGATGGAGCATCTTGTTAGAAAGTCCTGTAGCCGTTGGTGACCACTCAAAAAGAGTGTTCCACCATTCATGTCCCCTGTCTCTCTTGACTCTTTCCAGTACTTGGTGTATTTCTTCAACGTCGTAGTGGACAGTAATCAGAGTTCTCTGTTCATTTTCTTGGGCCTCTTCAACAGTCACTTCAAGTCAGTATGTTGTAGCAGCTTCTTCACCAATGTAATGTTCATCGCAATGGGGGCAAGTAATAAATCTCGAATCAATGTGTAATTAGGTTGTAGCAATTGAAAAGATGTAACAGGAGCTGAATAATTGAAGTCACATCCAGTAATGTTAGTAAAGTTACAAACACAAAGATTTGAGTGATTATTTATATCTACCGCTATGTCGTCTACGAATACAAGACTACAGGGAGATTTCATGCAAACGCACCCTTTCCCAATCGATACAAGTACAGTTTCTAGGGTTTCATTGGGATGTATCTCAAAATGACACACATTTTGGTCAGTGTCAGACAAATGTCTTGCGCTTTGAGGGTATTACTCTCGCACATGAATCCCTATTGGTCTCATGAAATGCATGCCTCAACATCAACAGTTTGCCATTTATTCTCATTTTGTTGTGCCCACACTCTATGCTCTATTGGATAGAGTATGGCTCCATGGTGATTCAGCCCCAGCGTGATGATTTGGTGTATGGTGTATACCGAAGCATTGCATATTGTTAGGACAAAAGCTGTGGCCTTGCTCTCAATGGGATCGTAGGTGAAATTAACCAAATACCACCAGGATTGAAATTTTTCTCAATTCAATTGCGTTATCCCATATTACTTTTCGGATCTCGGTGGGCAAGTGCCTTCTTTACCTTCCCTTATAATTGCGGCTGTCATCGATTGCATCCACAGTTGCGCCTGGATACAACTAAGAGCCAAATAAACATTGTTTTGGGTTGTACCAAGAGTATTTTTGATCGGCTGATGGTCCTTTTCACCCATTTCTTCCCACTGAGGTGATATATTCGATAAAAGCCATTGGTGGTTTCCCAATGCTAATAGAGAGGACTGTAGAGGATGTTTACTTTGTCTGGATCACTAGTGGTTGTGACTAGTTTGTTGGCAAGTACCTCAGCATCTATACTATTTAAGACTCCCAGTCCTGTTCTTAAGATACCAATCATGTCTCTTCAGTTGTTGTGAGGTGGTAAGAGTTCATCTGTCCACGTACAGGTCATCTAAGGTTCCTGTAAGACACAAAAGAAAGGAGAATCTGCTCGGTCTTATTTGACCGATGGGGTTAGAAAGAGGATGAGATCCACCGGGCGTAGTTGGTAAAAACACTCCTGGTCCCCAAGAGTCTCCTGCTTCTTCCTCAGTCAACGTGATTCTATCTCCCCCTTCAGAAGAATGTCGCCACATATACTCAACAGCTGACTCTTCTGGCTGCCTCGAATATTTCTCCCTTATTTTCACTAACTCGGTTTAAAAAACGAGGAACCATGTGGCAATTGCTCCCACAAGGAAAGTGCCGGGAAGGAAAAGTTGGTCTTGTTCTTACTGTCTCTGAGAACTGCTTTCACTGTCTCAGGAACTTCTGTGCTAACACTCACCAAAGAGCTGTGCTCAAAAGAAACAAACATCTTGCGATATCTCCCACATGGAAAGTGCCAGGAGGGAAATGTAAGGATTGTTTTCATTGTATCAAGGAACTGCTTTCACTGCCCCAGTAACCTCAGTTCTAGCACTCTCCAAATAGATGCACACAAAACCAGCAAAAATAAGGAAATTGCTCCCATATGGAAAGTGCCAGGAAGGAAAAGTTGGTCTTGTTCTCAGTGTCTCTGAGATCTGCTTTCACTCTCTCAGGAACTTCTGTGCTAACACTCTCCAGAGAGCTGTGCTGAAAAGAAACAAGCATGTAGCGATATCTCCCACACAGACAGTACCAGGAGGCAAATGTAGGGCTGCATCTCAGTGTCTCTAAGAACTGCTTTCGCTGTCCCAGTTATCTCTTTGCTCTATACTCTCTTCAGAGCCGGGCTAAAAACCATGAAACGTGGAGATTGCTCCTACATGGAAGTGCCAGGAGGGAAAATTTGGGCTTGTTCTCAGTGTCTCTGGTGAATTGCTTTGACTGTCCTTTTATCTCTTTGCTAACACTCTCTTCAGAGCTGGGCTAAAAACCAGGAACCAAGTGGACATTGCTCCCACACAGAAAGTGCCAGGAGGGAAAAGTGGGGCCTGTTCTTACTGTCTCTGGAAACTGCTTCCACTGCCCCAGTTACCTCTGTGCTAACACTCTCCACAAAAGGTAGGCGCAAAACCAACAAACACCGTGCTATATCTCCACATGGAAAGTGCCAGGAGGGAAAAGTGGGACTTGTTCTCACTGTCTCCGGAAACTGCTTTCACCGTCCCAGTTATCTCTTTGCTAACACTCTCTTCACAGCTCGGTTAAAAACCAGGAACCATGTGGAGATTGCTCCCATACAGAAAGTGCCAGGAGGGAAAAGTAGGGCTTGGTCTCAGCGTCTCCGGAAACAGCTTTCACTGCCCCAGTTACCTCTCTGCTAACGTTCTCCACAGAGCTAGGCGCAAAACCAACAAACCTCTTGCTATATGTCCCACATGGAAACTGCCAGGAGGGAAAAGTGAAGCTTGTTCTCACTGCCTCTGAGATCTGCTTTCACTGTCCCAGTTATCTCTTTGCTAACACTCTCTTCACAGCTCGGCTAAAAACCAGGAACCATGTGGAGATTGCTCCCATACAGAAAGTGCCAGGAAGAAAAAGTGAGGCTTGTTCTCAGTGTCTCTGAGAACTGCTTTCTCTGCTGCAGTTAACTCTGTGCTAACACTCTCCAGAGACTTGTCCTCAAAACCAACAAACATCTTGCTATATCTCCCACATGGAAAGTGCCAGGAGGGAAACGTAGGGCTGGTTTTCAGTGTGTCTAGGAACTGCTTTCACTGCCCCAGTAACCTCACTTGTAACAGTCCTCAAAGAGACGCACCCAAAACCAGCAAAAATAAGGAAATTGCTCCCATATGGAAAGTGCCAGCAGGGAAAAATGGAGCTTGTTCCATTGTCTCTGAGAACTGCATTCACTGTCCCAGTTTACTCTGTGCTAACACTTTCCAGAGAGTTGTCCTCAAAACAAATAAATATCTGGTGATATCCCCACACGGGAAGTGCAAGGAGGGAAATGTACGGTTTGTTTTCAGTGTGTCTAGGAGCTGTTTTCACTGCCCAAGTAACCTTTGTTGTAACACTCTCCAAAAAGCTGCACACAAAAGCAACAAAAATAAGGAAATTGCTCCCATGTAGAAAGTGGAAGCCACCCTTTCTCACTCGCCCCAGGGACAGCCTCAAAAATTTCCATATATTCAGAGATTGCTGCCACGCCCAAGGTGCCAGGAGGGAAAACTGTGGCTTGTTGTCAAGCTCTCTGGGAACCGCTTGCATCGCCCCACAAACCTTGTGTCTCTGGGCTTTCCTGGTGCCTTCAGCCTCAAAATCACCCTTTCTCCTTCGCCCCAGGGCTGGCCTCAAAAATTTCCATATGTCTGGAGATTGCTGCCACGCCCAAGGAGCCATGAGGGAAAACTGTGGCTTATTCTAAAGCTCTCTGGGAACCACTTATATTGGCGCAGAGACCTTGGGGCTCCAGGCTTTCCTGTCGTCTTCAGCCTCAAACCCACGCTTTCTCACTCGCCCCAGGGCCAGCCTCAAATATTTCCATATGTCCACAGATTTCTCCCACGCACGATGTTCCAGGAGGGAAAACTGTGGTCTGTTTTAAAGCTTTCTGGGAACTGCTTGCATTACTCAACTTGGCCCTCCGGGTTTTCCTGGCGCCTTCAGCCTCAAAACCATTCTTTGTAATTTGCCCCAGGGCTGGCCTCAAAAATTACCATATGTGTGTATATTGGTGCAATGCCCAAGGAGCCAGGAGGGAAACTGTGGCTTGTTTTAAGGCTGTCTGGGAACTGCTTGCATCACCCAAAAGAGCTTGGGGCTCCGGGCTTTCCTGGCGCCTTCAACCTCTAAACCCTGCTTTCTCACTCACCCCAGGGCCGGCCTTAAAAATTTCCATATGTCCAGAGATTGCTTCCATACCCAAGGATCCACGAGGGAAAGCTGTGCTTGTTTGAATCTTTCCGGGAACTGCTTGCATCGCCTCACAGACCTTGGGGGTCCGGGCTTTCCTGGCGCCTTCTGCTTAAAAACCACCCTTTGTCACTCCCCCCAGGGATGGCCTCAAAAATTTCCATATGTCTGGAGATTGCTGCCATGCCCAAGGAGCCATGAGGGAAAACCGTGGCTTGTTTTAAAACTCTCTGAGAACCGCTTGTATCGCTCCACAGAGCTTGGGGCTCCAAGCTTTTCTGGCACCTTCAGCATCAAAACCACCCTTTCTCACTCCCCCCAGGGATGGCCTCAAAAATTTCCATATGTCCAGAGATTGCTTCCAAGCCGAAGGAGCCAGGAGTGAAAACTGTGTCTTGTACTAAGGCTCTCTGGGAACTGCATAGAGGTCCAGAGACCCTGGGGCTGTGTGCTCTCCTGGAGCCTTCAGCCTCAAAGCACCCTGTCCTGGTTCCGGTGGGGATAGGGTTAATTCTCCCCAAGAGACAGTATTCCATGCCATGTGAGCCATGCCCATCCTGAACTGCTGGGGGAGGGGCAGGAAGTCGCCGCTTGGAGCGGGGCTGGGGCATCCCGGGTCTGGTCAGTGAGCGGCGGGAGCGGCGGTTCCGTAATCGGTGTTTGTATATACCTCCATCCATGTTATTGTTGCTGTTTTCTTGTTCCCTCTGCTGTTCTGTTAAACTGCCTTTGTCTCAACCCAAGAGTTTCACTTTTGTCTTCTGATTTGTCCGTATTGGGAAGATTCGAGCGAGCGACACGTGGTTCTTGTTGCCGTCTGAGGCTAAACCACGACAGTCCTTTTTGGTGCCCAACGTGGGGCTCAAAGGGTTGAGATAATGACAGAATCCAACTAGAGCTTGGAAAAACAAATTTGTTTTATACATTTATTTTTTATTGGGTAAATAGTCACTGGTCACCATGTTGCTTGCTTTGTTCTCGTGGCTGTGTTATGTAAATTCCTATATGACTCATATACTCATTGCAGTGCTGTTTATCGTGTCTGGAAGAGGGATCAGGATCATTTTGCTGTCCTGCATGATATCGGTTTATGATATGATAACATCACTGTTCAGACAGCTGTTTTGGGGTGTTTATCTGGTATTGCTGTCCTGTCCGTACCTTTGGCACCGTCTCTCAGAATTTATTAATAATTGCACCCAGTCTATGGGGGAAACAGGGTGGGGCACTTTCCCCAGCTCTTTTGCCTCCTTTTCTCCTTCGGGTCAGGTATGACAGCTTTTGAGAATTTTGAATATCCTTGGGATGCTCAAACCAGCATGTTCCTAGTGTTATGTCTGCTGAATATGTTCCAGGTCTTGTTTAGGGTTAAACGACTATTTAAGATTACCACCCAGAGATCTGCTCCGAGGCTGGATAGTCAGGGGTGGCATGGCATATGGGAGAACATGGGCAGGTACCTAGAGAACTTCTCGCCTCCAATGGTCTGGGACTTCACCCCTGAACAATTACAGGACCCTGACAGAGTAGTAGAATATCTGAAGGGAAAATGCTGTGGTTATTCCAGAGAGGCACAACTCACCACACTGTGCTGGGCCCTGGCCAGTACTACCAGGCACTGCTCAGTGTTATGCAGCACCCTCAGGAGAAAGAGACAGAGACCAGACCGACCGGCACTGCAGCTACTGCAGCCCCTGTGATGGGCACTGTGGTTGCTGCAGCCCCTGCGACAGGCACTGCGGCTACTGCAACTCCTGTGACAGACACTGCGGCTGCTGCAGCCCCTGTGACAGACACTGTGGCTACTGCAACTCCTGCGACAGACACTGCGGCTACTGCAACTCCTGCGACAGGCACTGCGGCTACTGCAACCCCTGTGGCAGCCACTGCAGCTACTCCAGCCCCTGTGGCAGCCACTGCCACTGAACCAACCTGTGCCAGTATCAGTTGCCCCCATACAGAAGAGGAAGTACACAAAGAAATCTGTTCGCTTAGTAAGAGATGATGATGAACCAGGGCCATCGCGAGGACAGGAGGAAGAGGCAGCACCAGAGATAATTACCCGATCCCTATCCTTGAGTGAGTTGCGGGATATGCGAAAAGATTTTAGCCAACTTTCAGGTGACCACATTGTCACCTGGCTGCTTCGGTGTTGGGATAACGGGGCCAGTAGCCTGGAATTAGAGGGTAGGGAAGCCAGGCAGCTGGGATCCCTGTCTAGGGAAGGTGGCATTAACAAGGCAATTGGAAAGAAGACCCAAGCCCTCAGCTTCTGGAACAACTCCTGTCAGGCGTGAGGGCTAGGTACCCTTCAGTGAAGATGTTGTATGTCACCCAAGCAAGTGGACCACCATGGAAAGAGGTATCCAGTACCTGAGAGAATTAGCTGTGTGGGAGATGATTTATTATGACTTGGACAATGCAGACTTATCCACAGACCCTGATTAGGTGCAAGTGCACAAGGCCCACGTGCTGGAAGTTTGTACAGAGCGCACCATTGTCATATGCCAAATCACTAGCAGTAAAGGAATGGAAAGGTGAAGAGGGACCAGCGGTGGATGAGGTGGCTGGCTGGCTACGGTGATATGAAGAAAGCCTCTTTCCCTCCTTGTCTCAGCTGTGCAGAAACTATCCTATAAGGTCCAGCAACGTGAAGCAACATGCAAGCAGTTTGCAAAGACCTTTAAAACAAGCCACAGTTTTCCCTCCTGGCTCCTTGGGCGTGGCAGCAAATCCCGGACATATGGAAATGTTGAGGCCGGCCCTGGGTCGAGTGCGAAAACGTGGTTTTGAGGCTGAAGGCGCCAGGAAATCCCAGAGCACCAAGGGCTGTGTGGCGATGCAAGCGGTTCCCAAAGACCTTTAAAACAAGCCGCAGTTTTCCCTCCTGGCTCCTTGGTCGTGGCAGCCAATCCCAGACATACGTAATATGTTTAGGCTGATGGCCGTCCCTGGTTGAGTGCGAAAGTGGTTTTTGAGGCTGAAGGACAGGAAAGCCCTGAGCCCAAGGGCTTGCTGCGATGCAAGCGGTTCCCAAAACCTTTAAAACAAGCCACAGTTTTCCCTTACGCTCCTTGGGCGTGGCAGCAGATCCCTGACATATGGAAAGTTTGAGGCTGAATGGCCGCCGGGCCAATGGAAAAGGCGGATTTGAGGCTGAAGGCGCCAGGAAAGCCCGGAGCACCAAGGACTGTGCGGCGATGCAAGCGGTTCCCAAAGACCTTTAAAACAAGCCACAGTTTTCCCTTTACGCTCCTTGGGTGTGGCAGCAAATCCCAGACATACAGAATATTTTGAGGCTGATGGCTGGCCCTGGGTCGCGTGCAAAAACGTTATTTTGAGGCTGAAGGCGTCAGGAAAGCCCGGAGCACCAAGGGCTGTGCGGCGATGCAAGTGGTTCCCAAAGACCTCCAAAACAAGCCACAGTTTTCCCTCCTGGCTCCTTGGGCGTGGCAGCAAATCCCGGACATATGGAAGTTTTTGTGGCCGACCCTAGGTCGAGTGCAAAATCGTGGTTTTGAGGCTGCAGGCGCCAGGAAAGCCCTAGCACGCAAGGGCTGTGAGGCGATGCAAAGCGGTTTCCAAAGACTTTAAAAAATAAGCCACAGTTTCCCTCCTGGCTCCTTGGGCAATGGCAGCAAATCCCAGACATACGTGAATAATGTTGATGCTGACCGGCCGGGCCCTTGGTCTGAGTCCGAAAAGGTGGTTTTGAGGCGAAGGTGCCAGGAAAGCCCCGGAGCACCACGGACTGTGCGGCGATGCAAGCGGTTCCCAAGACCTTTAAAAAAAACAAGCCACCAGTTTCCCCTCCTGGCTCTTGGGCTTGGCAAGCAGATCCCAGACATAGTGGAAAATTTTGGAAATCTGGCCCTGGGCCTGAGTCCGAAAAAGTGGTTTTGAGGCTGAAGGCGTCAGGAAAGCCGGAGCCACCAGGGCTGTGCAGGCGATGCAAGCGGTTCCAAAGACCTTTAAAACAAGCCACAGTTTTCCCTCCTGGCTCCTAGGGCTGGCAGCAAATCCCAGAATATGGAATTTTGAGTCCGGCCGCCTGGTCGAGGCGAAACGTGGTTTTGAGGCGAAGGTGCAGGAAAGCAAGGAGCACCAAGGGCTGTGCGGCGATGCAAGCGGTTCCCAAAGCCTTTAAAACAAGCCACAGTTTTCCATCCGGCCCTTGGGCGTGGCAGCAAATCCATATACTGGAAGTTTTGAGGTCTGATGGCCGGCCCTGGGCTGAGTGTGGAAAACGTGTTCTTTGCGGACTTGCAGGCGCCAGGAAAGCCCGGAGCACCAAGGGCTGTGCGGCGATGCAAGCGGTTCCCAAAGAACCTTTAAAACAAGCCACAGTTTTCACTCCTTACATCCTTGGGCATGGCAAGCAAATCCCAGACATAGGAATATGTTTGCGGATGACGGCCCTGGGCTGAGTGCCGAAAAGGTGGTTTGAGGCTGAAGGCGCCAGGAAAGCCCGGAGTACCAAGGGCTGTGCGGCGATGCAAGCGGTTCCCAAAGACCTTTAAAACAAGCCACAGTTTTCCCTCTGGCTTCCTTGGGCTTGTCAGCAATCCAGACTAGGTCAAAATTTTGAGTCCGGCGCTGGGCGAGTGCGAAAAACGTGGTTTTGAGGCTGAAGGGCCAGGAAAGCCTGGAGCACCAAGGGCCGTGCGGCGATGCAAGCGGTTCCCAAAGATCTCCAAAACAAGCCACAGTTTTCCCTCCTGGCTCCTTCGGCGTGGCAGCAAATCCCAGATCTATGGAAAATTTTGAGTCCGGCGCTGGGCCGAGTGCGAAAACGTGGTTTTGAGGCTGCAGGCGCCAGGAAAGCCTGGAGCACCAAGGGCTGTGCGGCGATGCAAGCGGTTCCCAAAGACCTCCAAAACAAGCCACAGTTTTCCCTCCTGGCTCCTTCGGCGTGGCAGCCAATCCCAGACATAGGGAAATTTTAAGTCCGTCGCCTGGGTCCCGAGTGCGGAAAACGTGGTTAGTGAGGCTGATGGCCTGCCAGGAAGCCCGGAAGCACCAAGGGCTCTGTGGACGATGCAAGCAGGTTTCCCAAGATCCTGTTAAAACAAGACACGTTGTCCCCTCCTGACATCCTTCGGGCTTGGCAGCAAGATCCCCGGACATACGGAATGTTTTTAGGAGTGGCAGGCCCTAGGATCTGAAGCTGCGAAAAGGGGTTTTGAGGCTGAAGTTCGCCATGAAAGCCCAGAGCCCCAACGGGCGTGCGGCTGAGCAAGCGGTTCCCCAAGACCTTTAAAACAACGCCATCAGTTTTTCCCTCCTGGCTCCTTTGGGGCATGGCCGCAAATCCCCAGAGATCACTGGAATTTTTTAGGCTGATGCCGGCCCCTATGTCGTTCGAGTGCAAAAATCGTGGTTTTGAGTCTGAAGTCGCCAGGAAAGCCCGGAGCACCAAGGGGTTGTGCGGCGATGCAAGCGGTTCCCAAAGACCTTTAAAACAAGCCACAGTTTTCCCTCCTGGCTCCTTGGGCGTGGAACCAAATCCCAGATATATGGAAAATTTTAAGGCCGGCCCAGGGTCGAGTCAAAAAGGTGGTCTTGAGGCTGAAGGAGCCAGGAAAGCCCGGAGCACCAAGGGCTGTGCGGCGATGCAAGCGGTTCCCAAAGACCTCTAAAACAAGCCACAGTTTTCCCTCCTGGCTCCTTGGGCGTGGCACCAAATCCCAGACATACGGAATTTTTTGAGTGCGGCCCTAGGTCGAGTGCAAATTCGTGGTCTTGTGGATGAAAGCGCCAGGAAAGCCCGGAGCACCAAGGGCTCTGCGGCGATGCAAGCGGTTCCCAAAGACCTCTAAAACAAGCCACAGTTTTCCCTCCTGGCTCCTTGGGCGTGGCACCAAATCCCGGACATATGGAAAATTTTAAGGCCGGCCCTGGGTCGAGTGCGAAAAGGTGGTTTTGAGGCTGAAGGCGCCAGGAAAGCCCGGAGCACCAAGGGCTGTGCGGCGATGCAAGCGGTTCCCAAAGACCTTTAAAACAAGCCACAGTTTTCCCTCCTGGCTCCTTGGGCGTGGCAGCAAATCCCAGGTATACAGAAGTTTTTGAGTCCGGCCCTGGGTTGAGAGCGAAAACGTGGTCTTGAGTCTGAAGGCGCCAGGAAAGCCCGGAGCACCAAGGGCTGTGCGGCGATGCAAGCGGTTCCCAAAGACCTTTAAAACAAGCCACAGTTTTCCCTTCCTGGCTCCTTGGCCGTGGCAGCAAATCCCAGGATATATGGAAATTTGAGGCTGGCGCTGCGCCGAGTGTGAAAACGTGGTCTTGAGGCTGCAGGCGCCAGGAAAGCCTGGAGCACCAAGGGCTGTGCGGCGATGCAAGCGGTTCCCAAAGACCTTTAAAACAAGCCACAGTTTTCCCTCCTGGCTCCTTGGGCGTGGCAGCAAATCCCAGACATACGGAAGTTTTTGAGGCTGATGGCCGGCCCTGGGTCGCGTGCAAAAATGTTATTTTGAGGCTGAAGGCGCCAGGAAAGCCCGGAGCACCAAGGGCTGTGTGGCGATGCAAGCGGTTCCCAAAGACCTTTAAAACAAGCCACAGTTTTCCCTCCTGGCTCCTTGGCCGTGGCAGCAAATCCCGGACGTATGGAATTTTTAGAGGCTAATGGCTTGCTCTGGCTCGAGTGCAAAAACGTGGTTTTGAGGCTGAAGGTGCCAGGAAAGCCCGGAGCACCAAGGGCTGTGCGGCGATGCAAGCGGTTCCCAAAGACCTTTAAAACAAGCCACAGTTTTCCCTCCTGGCTCCTTGGGCATGGCAGCAAATCCCGAACATATGCAAAAATTTTGAGGCCGGCCCTGGGCTGAGTGCGAAATCGTGCATTTGAGGCTGAAGGCGCCAGGAAAGCCCGGAGCACCAAGGGCTGTGCGGCGATGCAAGCGGTTCCCAAGACCTTGA